>JARUHE010339374.1:0-10530 GCA_031471125.1 Archaeomysis grebnitzkii | reverse complement strand
TTATGCATATATATATATATATATACATACATGTATATAAATTTAAATGCATGTATATATTTATATATACAATTTAATCACTGTATATTATACATCAAAATATCAACAACCCCTCTAACCACTTCTCTTCTCCCCTTTCAGTTGATTTTCAGCGGCGAGTACACGAAGGCGATGTCGAAAGACTGGCACTCGGGGCACTTCTGCTGCTGGCAATGCGACGAGAGCCTGACGGGGCAGCGGTACGTGTTGAAGGACGACCATCCTTACTGCATCAAGTGCTACGAGGCGGTGTTTGCCAATGCTTGTGAGGACTGCAACAACATCATCGGCATCGACTCTAAGGTGAGGCAATGAATGAAGAAATAATTAGATACTGGGTGTTTATAAATTACCTGCGTATTTTGATGAAATTGAAGACTTTTATATAAAATTCGTTTTGAGTAGTTTTGATCATGTTCAAATCGTGTCTACATAAAATTTGAGTGTTCTAAGTATAGGATGTCCCTATAAGTTTCAAAATTCCTTCTTAATGATAGTTAAAACACAAAACAAACTTATTTTTATGTTTCCAGTTAAGTTATGAACAAAAGATAAAACAAAATGTAATCCACAACAAAAAACAAACAAACTCCATTTAAATGACTCCACATGTTGTCCGTCCGTATCTCTGCACACTACAAAGCGATAAATTTAGCATTGCGAAAACTTTGTGGAGCATTTCTGGTGTTATGTCTAACACTGCGGAACTTATGCGTTCTTTAAGTTCAGTTAAATTACTAACTCTTTGCTGATACTATTTTGCTTTGATAACGCCCCATGCAAAAAAATCCAGCGGGGTTAAATCTGGAGAACGCGGAGGCCAAGGTCTAACTCCTCCACGTCCAACCCATCGATTTGGAAAACGACCATTCAAGTAATCTCAGACAATTAGATCGTAATGATATGGGTTATCCTGTACTTAGAACACTCAAATTTTGTGTAGAGCACGATTTCAACATGATCAAACTAATTCAATATGAATGCTATATAAAAGTCTTCAGTTTTATCAAAACACCCAGTTAACTTATAAACACCCTGTATATAATCAAACAATTATTTAATATACAACTAATGAAATAAATTCTTAAAGAAATGCAAACTAATAAATAAAATTATTAAATAAATAAAAACTAACCAATTAGATTATTAAATAAACCACTAATCAAATACATTAATAAATACACAACTAATCAACTAAATTATTAAATAAACTACTAGATAAATAAATTAATGGAGAGGTCTCCACTGTACAATTGCTAACATTTGATTGTAAGAACCAGGAATTAAACTGCATGGACATAGTAGTTTGTGAGCACCACTGTCGAAGGATTTTCTGTTGATATTATCGTCTATTATGAATTGTATTCTTAAATTATACGAGCAGCAAAGTCTTATTTATCTACTTTTAATAATAATCATTAGGTTGTTCGTGCGTCGTTAGGGAACTGATCTCCTTTCAGGAGTGCGTTTTTCCCATATTTTTTTTTTGGCTATAAGTGAGAAGTTAGTTGTTTTGAGATTTGCCTATTTAACTTGCTCGTTGCATCTGGCTAGGTCATTTTTAGGAAGTAATTTCTTTATGGGGTAACATTTCTTGCAGTAGGTGTTAGATATGTAGCACATGTTGAGAGTTCTATTGCAATTATTTTTGAATACTGTAAACGATTATTCCTGATGTGTTATTATAACATTCACTTTAGCATCATTGCAGTCAGTTCTGCAGTAACCACACCATCATATTTAATCAGTTAACCTTTATGGGTCCAAAGGCTAAACACGGTTACTTATTCCAACATGTTGCTTGTCTTTGAACCATCGGAGTAAAAACCGTATAATGGTCCATTGGTACATATATTGATTACACATTCTAAGGCGATTAAGATTGAGATATGTTGTTTGGTTCTAGGGTGCTATCCAGACAGATATTTATTAGACCGTTTTAGCATCCATGGGGATATTTAAAGGGATTTAAATTCGCCAACTACATAGTTAGTTTTTAACAGAGGTCTATGTCTCTGCATTTAATACCAACTGGTTTAGTATATGTGCATTAAAAAATATTCAAAGACATTTATTATGTCTAAGACACATGGAGGAACATACTTGGTAGTGTTGTTAAGTCTGCAAAGGTATCCAACTGTACTGTCTACATTTACTAACGCTAATATAAAGTTATAGTGTTGCCTCGCACATAATTAATGTTTTTCATTATTCGTGATTTAGTTGTATAAAATTGCAGACAAGTCTCTTTAAATACATTTCACAAACAATATACAATAGATATTTTCGAAAATTATTTTGTTTATTGGCTGATGTAAAAAGTTTTAAATCACACAATTATAATAAACTAAAAAAATGTTTAGATTGACGAATGTCCACAGATGTTTTGAATTTTTTATTCAATTAAATTACCTCGAAATGAAATGAATGTAAGTGATAATTTTAAGACCAATAAAACTTGTATGAAATATTTGTGGTTATACGAAAATGTTGGTTATTTAAAAACTTTATTCAATTGATTAAAATATCAAAAGAAATCCAATTTTATTGATAATTTAACTACCTGAAGGTGTTTAATTTATTTAATTCCGTTAAGTCGTAAATTTGGACAAACAACACAAAAAGTTTTTATGGGTTTGTTTATACGAGTGATTTACTTTAATTTTTGGTGGGTTTTGCTTCTCTACTTTTTTCAAGACTTTCCAAAAAGTTTCCAATTTGCTCAACATGCTCACCATGTTCGCTATCATCGTCACCATGTTTACCATCACTGTCACTATCACAATCACTAATAGTGTTCTTAATAGATTACTATTACAATCGCTAGTGCTAACATTAATAGCAAGACAGTCATTTTAATTACTGTTTTTTACATTATTGTTGTTATATTTGTCGTTAAAATAATTATTGTTATTTTTTATTGTTATTATACTGAAAAGTTTCTTATACGTTAAGATGTCTTCTTTTCTTTTTGTAAGGTTGTTCTTAAAAAGGTCATTGAAGAAGCATACTCTAATTATTATATTTTATCAAAACCATTTCAAAATACTAACACCTTTCATAACCTATTATTGTCTCAATTTATATTACTAAAAGGGCTGAAATACATTTAAAATTAATGTTTTAAACAATATTATCAATAATACAAATCAATATAACTTTTTTATGTTTGATGGGGTTTGAGCTGGTCATAGATGAACACAATTTCAATACTAAAATAAAAATCCTATAAGTTGGTCAAATAAAGACTAAAATTTTTGAAATCAAGAATATAGAAACGAAATCTTCAAAAATATAAACTTGAGCTTAAAAATTTAAAAAAAATGATCAACAACAGTAAAAAAAAGTGAAACATTCTAAAGTTGAATATTCTAAAGTGAAACATTCTAAAGTGAAATAATCTACATTAAAATATTCTAAAGTGAAACATTCTAAAGTTAAATAACCTAAGGTTAAATATCTAAATAAAATAGTCGAAAGTTAAATATTCTAAAGTAAAATACTCTAAAGTGAAACATTCTAAAATTAAATAATCTAAAGTGAAATGTTCTAAAGTGAAACATTCTAAAATTAAATATTTTAAAGTTAAATATTATAAAGTTAAATGTTCCAAAATGAAACATTCTAAAGTTAAATATTCTAAAGTGAAATATTCTAAAGTGAAACATTCTAAAGTGAAACATTCGAAAGTTAAATATTCTAAAGTGAAATATTCCAAAGTGAAACATTCTAAACTCATATTAATTATACAAATTTCCTTCTGATTTTATTTTTAAGGGTCAGATTTGCTCTATTTGGCATTGCTTTTAGGAAGTTATCGTAATGAAAATAAGTCTGATGTCAATCTATAAATCATCTCTAAGTGAAAACTCTGTTTGTCTTGTCTGCCTTTTCCTACAATTTCTGTTTAGCTATTTAATGTAATGGGGAACAGCTTAGGTTCTTGTATTATGGTATAACGTGTTTGTATTGAAAAAAACAAACCCAACTTTAAATATAGGCTTAATAAGAAAATAACTTTATTGATGTTAACAAAAAATAAAATATTTTTTTAAAGTATTAACCATATATTACTCACAATTTTAATTTAACTTTCAACATTTAAGAAAATACCACCACGATCAGATACTTTCAGGATTTTTCTAAATCACAAAAAAGTTTCTCCATTTAAAAAAAAAATAGATATAATTGAACTATTTCAAGATTCACAAGATGTGTAGTCATATTGCGTTTTTAACTTGAGTATTATTTTTCATATTTGTCGACTGTTATTTACTCCATGTACAAGCACTACCATAAAAACTATAGTTAATGTTTTATAGGGATACTACTAATGTTACTCTAACTCCCATTACTACTATCGATATCACTAACACTCATTATATTAAAAGTTCTATCCTACTACTACTAATACTACTACTACTACTATTACCACTACTACTACTACTACTACTACTACTACTACTACTACTAGTGTGTATTTGTGTGTTTTTTCGCGCGTGTAGATGCAAGTGTGTGTATTTGTTAGGCTTAGTGTAACAGGGTTATATATAACCAACGGTCTCAATATTCACCTGATTTCAAGTTAAGAAAGATAAAAAAAACTCTACGGTTGTTTTACGTACAAAACGAATTAGCTTGAAAGCTTATTTTCATTGAAGTTGGAAAAATAAACAAACAATTTAACATGGCGATAAAAATTATACATAAAACAAACATTCTAGATCTATTAGTTCATACTTGCTTTTAATTCATTAATCATTTTAAATACTTTTAAAATAATAAATTTATGGAATTTTTTATCATAATTATATTGAGACCTTTAAAATATTTCTTCGCGATATCTTGTTTGAAGATATAATATAATATATATATAATACAATATATATATATATAATATAATGTATAATATATAATATATAATATATATATATATATATAATATATATAGTTTATGATTCAAACACTTCCAATGTAAACACAAACGCTTAGAATTTTGGCGTAATAAAAACAAAATTAAATGAGTTTAAATAACATACAGGTATAAAATGTATTTGTTTTATTTATACAGATTTAGGGACCCATTTAAATAGTTTAGTAATGATCTATACTTAATATTAATAATACTAATTATAATATTAATAACACTAATAATAACAATAAAATAACACTAACAAAAAGATAATAACAATACATTATTACTAGTAATAATAACAATAACAATAACGCTAAAATAATAATACAGTATAAATAGTAATATCAATACAGCTAATATTAGCAATAGCGTGAATAATAACCACAAGTGGCTCTCCACAGGATCTGTCGTACAAGGACAAGCACTGGCATGAAAAGTGCTTCCTGTGCCACAAGTGCCAGGTGTCACTTGTGGACAAGCAGTTCGGATCGAAGATGGACAAGATCTATTGTGGACCCTGCTACGACGCCCAGTTCGCCACGCGATGCGACGGCTGCACCGAGATCTTCAGAGCAGGTGAGACAAAAGATACAAAACAAAAAGACAAAAATACATTATTAATAAAAAAAGACAAGTATATGCAAAGAGAAAACAAAAAGACAAGAAGACATTATTAATAAAAAAGACAAGTATATGCAAAGAGAAAACAAAAAGACAAAAAGACTTTATTAATAAAAAAAGACAAGTATATGCAAAGAGAAAACAAAAAGACAAAAAGACATTATTAATAAAAAAAGACAAGTATATGCAAAGAGAAAATTAAAAGACAAAAGCCAAAACGAGAACAAAAAGGCGAAAAATTAAAAAGACAAGACGAAAACCTATAAAAAAAATTGAGAAAATTTGGTTATTGCCAAATTTAGTCATGGTTTAATATGTGACATTCAGCGACACTTGCAATTGAATGCATTAATTCGTTTTTTGATCTTCTAAACATAATTTCTACGGATGCAGTTTTTTGGTAATAAAATCTAAAATAAAGTTATACATTTTCTTTGAAACTTATTTTATTCTCAGCTATATTGTTTTATTTTTTTTTAATTTGTTGAAGACTATTTATTGAACAACTTCAAGGTAAGGTGAGTTTTATGGGCTATGCAGGTAAGTCTTATGTATGAAGATATTTTGTGAAATGACAAGTTAAAATAATTGAATTATTGCAAATAAATGTACAAGTTTATTTTCAAAAGTCAAGTTTATGCCAAATTCATGTGCATATAAAAAGTAACATTTCTGTAAATTTTAAAAACACTTTTTAAAGAAATATTTTCTTCGCAAATTCGTTAAAACCATAAGCTGATAAACTTAAATCCCAGACCAGGTTGTAAATTATGTCAAATGACAAATAATAAAATAATTACCTTTGCACTTTATCTCATTCGAAGACACACGTCGAATAATTCTTTTTTAACCTTTTGAGATCCGACTGGTTGTTGCCATAAGGACTCGATTAGGTTAAAGGGTTTACTCGGTTGACGTTGTTCGTTTTTTATTTTCCTCTTTTTGATGCACGTGATTTAAGGTGGCGTTAATCAAACCAGTTTTGATTAATAATTTCGTCTATTTTTTGCAGATAAAACAAACATAAATTTTTCTTTTATCACTCCAATTTTTTTTGGTTAATACATTTAATGAAAATAAAAAAAGAATGAACAATAATAGTTGTAAATTTTTGGAACTGTTAATTTATTAAAATGCATTTTCCATTATCGAGCGAATTATTTTATATATTATTTGAACTTTTAGTTTAAATAAAAAAATATATATAATTGAATTAAAAAAAGCTACTCTACACATTTTATATATTAAATCATATACAAAATGTTTTATACAATCGTGTAAATACCCAAATATATATAATTTAATTTGTTTACTTATTTAAAAGACAGCAATAAATGGTCAAGAATATGAATTATTAAAGCTCTCTTTTATTTTCAAAATTTAAGAAGTTTGCAATTCCCTGAAAGAAACAATACTGTAATTTTCATTTCCATTTAATAGTAACGTCAGATATATTACCAGTCATAAATTCGGCTGAAATTAATTGGATGATCTAATCTATTACGCAAATGAGTTGTGAACAATTTGGCTGAAACTATTGTTCAACGAAACAAAAAAAGTTTTGTGAAATAAAGAGATTTAAGAGTTTTTCATTGCATCAAACTATATCAAATTGCCTATAAACATTGAAAAGTTGGATCGTATATACGACCTTTGAACAAAATTGTATACGGTTCATTATATCAATGTTTTTAAGGTTTATTACAATTAGTTAGAGAACATATAGATCGTCAATAGTACAAATGAAGTAACCCACACTGAAAAAACATAGAGGTTACCTCACTTGTGCTGTTCTCGATCTATAAACTCTACAACAACAAAATCTAAGTCAGCTGTACCTTCGCGTCATGAACCCATTAGTCCTTGAAGGGTAGAGTTGTACCTGGCAATTAAATGTTGTTTTCAATGTTAACTTCAATGTATTTTAGATCTTCTGGCCGAACTTGACATACATTAAGTGTTCAACCAAAATAATCTCACATGAATAATTTGTGGCATAAGCATAAAGAACCAAAGAGTTGCTGAGAGAGGGGGAGAGAGGGGGAGGGAGAGCGAGAGAGAGAGAGAGAGAGAGAGAGAGAGAGAGAGAGAGAGAGAGAGAGAGAGAGAGAGAGAGAAAGCTACTGGGTGGAAGGTGAATGACAACTACCAGCCCGTCAAGTGTGGGCGGATGGCTTATCAGTGCCAAGTGGCATCAGTTCTGATTGGGTGTGATATGTTCTTTGGCACTGCCAGTGAGCCAGATGCGAGTGGAGACCGTTCGTGTGGGATTTATAATGTTAAGTTGATGGGCGTGAACGTACGAGAGATACAATGGGAAACGAAGCAACAATTGTCAACACGTTTTGAAAAATTAGTTTCAAGGTTTCGTTTTTCCTTCAAAAGAAGATTATTAAGAAGGTTGGAAGGAGAGCGGCGTTGGCTATTCAGTTTTTTAGCACTTTTTTTAAACTTTATTTTTAATAATAATAATTGGTAAAATAATAAAAAAAATATTAAAGACTATGAAAACAAATCTCGATTAAGCTGTATGAATAATATTATTTTTGAAGAAATATTGATAAGTTATATAAGTTATAACGATTAAACATAAGAACAATATTTAAACACGTTTATTTTTCTTTGAAGTTTGAAATTATCAAATTTTACAAAACCATAATTTAGTTCAACAAAATCTTTGCTCAACAACTAAAACTAAATTTACACAAATAATTTGAAACACTATTTTCATATACTTCAAAGCGTAAATGTTTTAAATAAATGTCAGACTTATTATGTTTTATTTTCAAAAGAGTGTTCACCAAATATTTTTTGTTAAATATTTGTTTACTTTAAACTACAGTCAACTAGTTATAGCTTTGATAAACTAATAATATTAGTATTATTATTATAATTGTTATTATCAATACTATTATTATTAGTTTGTTTATACTAACATCGTGACCTTAAGTTATGATAAAATAAATAAACATTTCATTTGAGAATATTTGGCAGAACTGAGTTTGTTTTCATAATAAATATTTTCGTTAGTGAAGCAAAATTAGGGAAATTAATAAATTTTTAGAAACGAAGAGTTAAAAAGAATAAAAAAAATAATAAATTATTATAAACAAAGAATTAAAAAAGGTAAATATGTTTTTTCATAAAATTAAGAGAATAATAATTGTAGTTTTAATTTCTGTTCATCATTTTCCCTTATTGTATTCCCTCAGACTATTACATTTGAAATTTAAAATGAACATTTCAACAACAGTTCATCATTATATTGTGTAGCATCTAGAATATATTAATACATAAACATGTATATTAATAGATAAACATGTAGGTTATTAGATAAACATGCATGTCAATAGATAAATATGTATGTTAATAGATAAACATGTATGTTAATACATATAGACATGTATGTATGCTATCCCATATGAGCATGTATTAAATTTAAAATCTTTCATATGAAAACATAGAAGAAGTAAATTTTGGATTGGTTATACATAAACCGTTTTCTTTAAGATATACATTTAAGAAAACGGACCTTTCTCCATTTAATGCTAGGCCAGGCTGAAGAAAGTAAACATTCATGTATAAATATTTTCATAACTTGTTAAAACATTTGACAAATAAAACATAATTTCGTTCCTTACTTTTACAAATTTATTTATTTTTATAATTTAGCGAATAAATCAATAATTGTAACTCTTCTGTTTTTGTAAATTATATATTACATACCTAACCTAACCATGCGTCGCGTCGCGTCGCAACGAAACCACTGATCTTTATATTAATATATAGATCGGTGGTCGTAGCGTACGTAGATAAAAAATATGCCTATAATTAGTGTATGGACTTACCTGAGGTGTATATATTTATTAAAACAAGATTTGTAGCTCATAAGTTAAATTATATATAACAAACATTTTGTTTCACTGTTTTTCACAGGTAGTTTGATTAAAAATGTATTATCAATTTTTTAAATCATTTTATATATGAATAAAAAATTTAAATACATTTTGGACACTATCCGAAAACTTTAAAACGTAATTGTTTCATGAAATCCAGAAAAAATATTCATGCTTTTCCATTTCAACAAAAAAAAACATTGTCATATACAAAAATCTTTGTTAAAATCGATAAGGAACTTAATAAATATTTTGATTATTAAATGATAAACATGGTTGGACACACACATACATACACACACACATACACACACACACACACACACACAAACATACAAAGCAACACACATACACATACACATACACACACATACAAACACACACACACACTCACACACACTTACACATCCACACATACACTTACAGATCCACAAATGCACATACACATCCGCATACTAACATGCACTCACATACAAACATACATCCTTATACAAACATACACACACACACGCACACACACACATACACACACATACACACACTCATATACACACATTCACATACACACACGCACACACACACACACACACACACACATACACATACAATCACACGCACACATACATACCCATACTCTCACTCACACGCACACATACATACCAATACACACACACACACCCCTACTCATTCATACCCCCCCCCCATCCCACCACCACACACACACATACATACATACCCATACACAGACACACACACACATACTCATTCATATCCCCCCCCTCCTCCCACCACACACACACATACACAGTCATACACACACACACACACACACACAAACACACACACTCTCATATACACACATCCACATACACACACGCAAACACATATACACATTTACACACACACACACACATACACATACACCTACACGCACACATACATACCCATACACGCACTCACACGCACATATATACACCAATATACACACACATACACACATACTCATTCATACCCCCCTCCCTCCCACCACACACACACATACACAGGCATACACACACA
>JARUHE010339363.1:0-10530 GCA_031471125.1 Archaeomysis grebnitzkii | reverse complement strand
CACCGCCGGTTTCCAACAGCATCTGGTGGTCCCAGACGGTCACCCATCCCAGTACTAACCAGACCCAACGTTCCTTAACTTCGCTGATCATACGGGAAGCGGTGTTTCAACGCGGCCATGGCCGTTGAATGAGAAGCGTGATGAACATACAAGTTAGCATGGTTGCAGATATGTACAGTTCACCCCTTTCATTTTAAAATTTAAATCTTTATAAATGACGTTGTTCATTACCTCGAACCCATATATTTAACTAATGCACGACCACTTACAGTGTTTATCGAACTTCCTTTTACATATAGGTAGAAGTTGGGTTATATTTTAGAAAGGAAGAAGCTTTAACCACATTATTGATAATGGGATTTATATTCGTTTCCTGATGGCCCTATCTATAACTTCAAACAAGGTAATTTCAGTAACTTAGCTATTGAAAGTGAATTTCCTATAGAAAACTATATTCTGAAGGTTTCAGTCTCATTAATGTGTTCTGCCTGGTAGGTCAGCAATTTCTCACAGATGGAATGGGTCTGCCAAACCGCTTTAACTATCCATACTGAAAATAGTATCAATCTTAAACCCCATTCACTTAAATTGAGACAAAAACTATTTGAAATAAGATTGTGATTAAAAAGCTAATTTTAGTATTTTTAATGAAACTGAATTATCTATTCAGTTGTTATAACCAGATTTGATTTTAATTCAGATGTAATCTAAAATATAATGTACTACACACCAAAACTATCTTAATGAAATCCTTGTTTCAGGATTATATGAAAGCTAGATTTATAAATAGTGTAAACTTATTGCAAGGCTTGCTTAAATATGGAGAGACTTTCAAAGTATTCTGCTCATTTAAGGTATAAATAAAAAACTTTGTAGATATAGTTTACTTAAAGATTTGTAGTCCAAATCATTTTAAAACAATATACATTATTAATGATATAATACAAAACTTGTAGCCTTGCTTCTTCCTATGACTAATCATTAGTAGAATACAACATACATAAAATTTGTTAAGGAATACCTCACGTAAAAACTACATCTACCAACAAGAATATAGGTTAGATTAGTTAATTGCTATGCGCTTTACCATCTGATTATTGAACAGAAGGTGTCAAGAATGATCTAACAATAAATGTGATTGATAAAATAACCAGTTATATATTTCAATAACTATCCTTACAAATCTAAATAAAAACTCAAAAACTAAACTAAACCTACAACTCTATGCTAAACCCCTTTTTGAATATAAATATTTTAAACAATAAAAGATAAGCACGATATTAATTCTATACAAGGAGAAACAAGTTTTACATAAAATCAAGAAGCATAAACAACAGAAGAAAATATTTTTGTTCTTAATTCTTCAATCTCAATGTTTTGTAGCATATTATTTAATTTACTAATGGACTAACACACAAAAACTTCTTAATCTTATTTAAAAACTTCAGTTGATTCGTCAACAGTCACTTGCTTGAGTAATAGTGTACTAGTGTGGTAGTTTTTAAACAAAATTAATCTATTTTTAGAAAACCTAGAAGTCGATAAAAACAAATATGTTGCCGTGTCACACATCTGGATTTTATTTTGGTTATCCACTGTAGATCTTCATTGTATATTGAAACCATGGTCAGAACTTTTTGATTTTGTTACAAAATCTTTCTATGGATAAACTTGATGTAATCTTTGAAATAGGATATTGTAATTTTATGCATAAAATAAAGAAATTCAATTTAATAACCTTATTGGCTGAAAGATAAAAATTTTTCATATTTTACAATTATGAGAAAATGAATTTTGATCAATTTAATTCTTAACATTCATAAAACTATTAATGTTAATCAAGCAAAAAATCATCAACAAAGGTCTTAATTCAAACATTGTATTTCTTATTATAGCAATATTAATGGTAGGCCTATGCGATCATATACTGGTTTCAGTTGCAGTCAAAAGAAGTTATTAGTGTATTTCCCAGACTACTAACTACCTGTATGTAATACTTGGTGGTGTAAAAAAGTTGTATATAAATTTGTCACGGGTTTGAGACATGTACTCAACATTTAAGGATTTGTGAAAATTTATTATGAATGTGAACACCAGAAAACTAATCTACTGAAAATAAATTAATAGATAATTTTTCTAATTATAATTTGTAAACTCATTTTAAATAAAGAATTAGAACTTTATTTATTGAAATCAATTGACTACATTCAAAAAATACTTTCACTGGAATGTAAAACAGAATTTAATTTTTTGGACTATCCAAAATGACAATATTATGAACACATTTTTAGTTGGTTTACCTTTGCAATATTACTAAAAATGTACCAATATAGGTAGAAATTTTTCATTTGTTAGCTGCTAAAAACATTTAATTGAAGTGCAAAAATTAAAATCTGGATTTATTGTACTTAAAAGGTATTTTTTTATTAAATGTACATTTCAAAACGGAGCTCAAAATTAATTGGCAATAATGGAGAAGAACTTTCGTGTAAAATATAAAATGTTTGTTTTTTTATTTTGCATATTAAATCAATCAAGTTTGCGGAGTCTTTAATGTGATGTACAGGACATGTATTGAGCATTTGAAAATATATTGTATTAACAACAATCTCAGAAATCCTTAACTCTATTTAGGCAGTTCAGGAATAAAAAAAACTTTGAATAGCACCTCACAAGTAACTTATGACTAGGTATCAGGGTTGGATTTATATTGAATGTAAAGCATTCAAGAATATTTAGTCTAGTGCATCACAACTGAATTATGAAATATAAAAGATTTCTATTTGTTTTCACAGGAGCCCATTCGTTGAAATGAATAACATTAGTCTAGGTTTATAAATCTCAAGAGTATTTATATTTTACCCAACAAAATGTTAAGGAACATCCAAGTTAGTTTGAGTATTATCAAACTACAATTAGTCGGAGTTTATATTCATTTAGATGCAGATCCAGCAGGTATAATTTAATTGAACTACCCATAGTAAAAATGAAATACAATTTTTCATTATTTTTGCATAAAATATCAATTATTTAGAATTGTTACTCTTCATTTTCTAATTTACAAAAACCATCATACAAAGAGCAATAGCTTATCATTTTTTGTCTGTTTAGATTCCATGAAGTTGATTTTTATTCCAAATGTTGGTTATCATCAGCCACAATCACAACATTTATTTAAAAGGAGACATCCTAGTAATGACTTTTCAGTTTTCTTGTGTCTTGTTTGGGATTAATATCTTGAAAAACTGTACACGAAGGCATTATGCTTAAACAAGATGAAATGAGATTAAAGAACTTTGTTGGGTTAGAATAAAAGCACGAATTTAAAGTCTACTTAATTCAGTAAATGCACATTTCATACAATAAAAGCAAATGAAGGTCATTTTATTCACTATTGCAAACACTTTCAATATTATAGCATTGTCTACTTAAATGATTATATATTTATAGCATTGTCAAACATTTAACCTAATGTAACCAAAATTTAAATGGAAACTTTATGGTAATAAGTACTTTAACTAAAAATAACTTATCAAGATGGATGAAAAAAACAAATTGGATAAAAAAAAGAAAAATATTTCAAGAAGCAGATTGCATTAAAACAAAGTACATATCACCATGATAGTTTGGTCAAGATAAAATTGTGAAACACTATAAAGTTGAATATGATCTGATAACCAAGGGAGAGATAAAAATTGGCAAATCCCTACAAATATCAAGCTGACCATAACTTTTCAATACAAGCGTATTTTTTTACATATAAATTGGTTTGATTATGAGCTGTCCAGTAAACTAATGAGATGTTGACAAAAATTAATTAATTAGACACCAGTGAACATGGAACACTCAAGGTTCTCAATTTCTTTTGTCTATGACAATGAAAAAAAGTGGTTTGTGATCAGCAGATGAAGAGGTTTGCCAACTTTTGTGTAAATGTTCAATATATTTAATAATTAGATAACAGAGGAAGCAATGCAAGGCATCATAAACCACATGGACCAATTCAAGGACCACAAGTTTGTTGGAACGAAAAGTGACGAAGGTGCAATAACCAAATTATTGTTGGAATTCATTGGCAACATCTATGAACTATTTTACCGTCATTTTTATGGTGCAAACAAGCTCCACATTCACCACATTGCAACAAATATCAATTTTGATGTGCTTTTCAATCCCAGCTTTGAATAACATTATCTTAAAGAGTAATTTGTAATAATAATAACGAGAGATCAAATATAACAATGATAATTTCTTAGTAATAAAAAAAGGGAATACAAAACCAATGTAATTTTTTGTATAATTTACGATGAGTCTTCACTTTTAATCAAAGATGAGTAGCTAAATTTCAATTAAAATTTGTACATTAAGTTGGTCATTTATTTTATGAAGTACAATACACTAATAAATCATATATATATATGTATATATTTATTTTTATTTATATATCATAATCAGTTTCAAATAAATTCTAGGCACTGATGATTAAAATAACACTAAAAACAATTTACTTATTTATTGTTAGTCACAAGATTGTTTCTATTTTCTTTCTAATTTAACAAACGGGTTTTGTAGTTTTTATTTTTATTAAACTTTGAATCAATTACGGTCACTGCAACGTCTCTGTTACTCATGCACATATGACAGTCTTAACGGTAGTGGAACAGGCACTAACAAACTTCAAGTTTTTAAATTTTTATCTTTGAATTGTTTCATACTTTTTAACCCTAGTGAATATTTTATATACCAAATATAATCATTACTATCTTTACAATTGGGAAGCACATTCAATCATTTCTTTTTTACGATAAAATTACGACAGTTTTCAAAAAAGGTTTTTGATATTGACTTATTAATGCACAATTGAATTAAAGCTCAGGGTTGTTTAATCATTTTGTTAATATTCAATGTCTATACAAAGCCTTTGTTTTCACCATTGCTTATATTATATAATATATATATATATATAATTTTATTGTAAATTATCATAACTTTTCAAGAGGTATTCTATTCCCACACATGCTAATAAGAATCATATATATATTTCACCCATTAAGCCTTAGATGCAATCAAATATAAACATTGATCAGGTTACACGAATTTTAATTCTATATTCAATTTGCCCAAAAACCACAACAGTTCAACAATCAACATCGGTTTGCATTTACACGGACGATTGGTCAACATGGCCGCACCCGATTTAGTGGCGACGGAATTTTTCACGACTTCGTAGGCGGTGTAGTCGGAGTGATGATGACAAGGAGGGAAAGCTTCGTACAGATTTGGGCTCGCTCGTCGGTGCTTTTTTGGAGGGGGGAGGGAGTTGGATGCCAGCTGTGGCATTTATACATTGAAATCTAATGAATTATCACTTTATGATTAATGACAAATGTAATGTTCATTATGATTGATTTTCATTGTCATCATCAACTGGGAGAGTCGGTTTTACACAATACGAAAGATCGAGAATGTTCAATCGTTTATAGTTTGATCATATTTAGTGTCAAAACTTGAAAAAAACAAAAGGGAATATATTTCGACACTATCCCTTGGAAATACTACTAATTGAGCCATATCATAGCGATATCTATACGTTAAAAAATTAATCCTGTATTGGGAATTTACTTCTCCTACAGCATTTGTGTTCACAATGGTTTCAAGTTATACTTCTCGTTCGATCATTTCGAGACGGTTCAACTGAATCGCCTGCTCTCCTTAATTAATTAATTACGACTGCCGCGGTGATGGCCCCTCATACCCCGCCCACCACCCGAGCCGCTGCGATAATAATCGCGATCTCTGTGATCTCGGTGATCACGATGGTTTCCTCTATGATCCCGGTGTTCACCACCACGATGTTCACGTTGATCACGATGATCTCTTGGATCCCTCTGCTCACGAAGATCTCGCTGTTCTCGTGGATCCCCTCTTTGATCCCTAGGATCGAGCTGTTCACGTGGATCACCCCTTTGCTCTCTTGGATCCCCTCTGTGTTCACGTGGATCACCTCTATGCTCACGTGGATTGCCTCTGTGCTCACGTGGATCGCCTCTGTGCTCACGTGGATCGCCCCTTTGCTCACGTGGATCGCCCCTCTGCTCACGTGGATCGCCCCTCTGCTCACGTGGATCGCCCCTTTGCTCACGTGGATCGCCCCTTTGCTCACGTGGATCGCCCCTCTGCTCACGTGGATCACCTCTCTGTTCCCGTGGATCACCTCTCTGTTCCCGTGGATCACCCCTTTGCTCCCGTGGATCACCTCTCTGTTCCCGTGGATCACCCCTCTGCTCACGTGGATCACCCCTTTGCTCCCGTGGATCACCCCTTTGCTCCCGTGGATCACCTCTCTGCTCACGTGAGTCACCCCTCTGCTCACGTGGATCTCCCCTCTGCTCACGTGGGTCACGTTGTTCCCTGAAGTCCCCTTTTCGATCATCTTGATCTTCCTGAAAAGCAAAAGAATCTTTCAAATGGGTTCTCTTTTCTTAAAACTGACAAACTAAATTCTAAGCAAAACCGTCTATCGTTTTCATTAACTGAATCAATCTAAAACTAAAACTAGAAAACCAACTGTGTTAGACCTGGATACTTAGATGCACTATATAAACTGATGTTCTGTAATATTAAATAATTATAAAATCATATCTTAATTGTGTTTGTCATAAACATTAACAATTCATACTACACAGTGAGTAGGATCCTGTTCAGTTGTTTTCCAGAAGGGGATAATCAAAGAGTTAGAACCAATCTGAAGAACAGTTGGAAATTGACACCATTCAAGAAAATAATGTTCGATAACTCCACTAGAACCTATAAAAGCTGCAAGAGCCAGGCTAGAAGCTTGGAAGAAACCAACAAGTTTGGCAAGAGGACTTCAGAGGAAGTCAATAGAATGTCAATTGTGTGTCATAAACATCAAACATTTCAAAAAATTTCAGTTAAAGTATATAAATAAACAAATAGCTGTTGCTGGGGCCACAGCATTGCATACACTAAAGGCAATTTTGGCTTCAAAAACAAAATAGGTAAAACTTTGAGCAATTGCAGCAACTTACAGAAGGTTGAATAATTTTACTTTTAGTGTAGCAACTAAGACAAATAAATAATTATGAATTAAAAAAATTATAAGAAAAAACTTATTCAATAAACATTTATGCTACTTTTCATATTAATTTTTTTTTATCTAAATCTCAACATGGTGTTGCTTTTCCTGCGATATCAACAGTTAATGTTAACTTCACGATGCATAGACAACCTGCTTCATAAGCTTAACTTCCATCATATTTGATTCTACAGATCTGAAAGAAAGCTACAGTGTCTTTTATCCAGAATTTTGTACTTCTTTCAAGTTATTGTAATCCTTAAAATGACAACAAAAATAGTTTCAACCCCTAAGAAATAACTCTTAATGACACCAGTCTGATTGTCTTAAAAGAAAAAGGTTTGCTTATAAATTGTTTTGAACTGATTGTAAGGTTACCTTAAATGTAGCAACAACTCTTCTGTGTTCGGTCTCCTCTTGTCGCTTCTCGTAGTGAATGAAGTCATCGAATATGGACGTGACATGAGGGAAGTTGTGAAGGATCCTTAAAACCTGAAGCAAAAACAAAACCAAATCATTCATTATCCAATTATCTCATTTAAGAACAGAATTTCTTACTTGCACTAATACAGTACAAGGAATAAATTATGTATGTTTAATAGGGTTATTTATTTTCTTTTAAGGGCAAAAATATATTTTCAACACAAGTTAACATGAATAAAATTACTAAATATTTAATCTATCTGCAAAGGAAAGAACATATTTAATATTAAATGAAAAGAAAAAAATCATACATTCTATTTTGAAAGTAAGATGTATTTTAAAAAGTTGATACCTCTGGAAATATTCAATTTAATTTTGACACTTCAAGTAATTTTCATTAAGCCAAAGCACAAGAAATGTTGAATTACCTCCTTCCCATTTTCGTAAGGAACTTCCTGAGTGTCACGCGAGTTAGTCACTGGTTTGTGTTCATTATTAGCAAGTCTAATATGACGCAACTGAGTGTTGGGAACGTCCTTGACGTAAACCCACTTCACATGGAACTGTCCCTTCCACTTGTCCTGCGCCCACACTGATGAAGACGAGTTATAATCCAACTGTGAAATCATCTGGGCAATGCCGCAAAAATGTCCGGACCCGTTCACAGAAAAAAATAAGAAGATCGGACCCTTGCCCTCGCGCTCCTTGAAGGCGGCATCGAGACGTTTATTGCCATGTTCAGTGGAGCACCAGATTTCGTACTTGATTGACCTGTGAATGTCGTCCTCTGAGTAAGACTTGATCACAAAGAAGCGAGCATTCTTTGGACTCATGTCGAACTCCTTCGGATTGTATTCGTTCCGCTTCTGGAGGTCGTCCAGGATTGGACTGTCCTTCGGCACAATCGCCGCCTGTGCGGATGGTGGCTGCTGGACCAGCATCTGGGGCGGTACACCCGGCTGGTTTGGATTATCCTGAGGAGACACCGACATGTCCCGTACACCG
Organism: Archaeomysis grebnitzkii; assembly: GCA_031471125.1. NCBI lineage: Eukaryota > Metazoa > Arthropoda > Malacostraca > Mysida > Mysidae > Archaeomysis > Archaeomysis grebnitzkii. Next base: position 2,003 of record JARUHE010339363.1, on the reverse strand, counting down.
GTCGACAGCATCTGCACATTGGGCGGTGGATGCATCTGAGGGTGTTGTTGGTGCGGTGGCGGCAGCATCTGTTGCTGTGGCTGTGGTGGCGGTGGAGCCTGCTGATGCTGCTGCATCTGTTGCTGAGGAGAGTGCTGTTGCTGTATGGGTGGAGACTGCTGTTGCACTTGATGGGGAGAGTGTGGTGGTGGTTGAGGTTGTAGGGTGGGAGGGATTTGCGGAGGTGTTCTGGGTGGTGGCGTAGAGTAAGAGTTAGATGTGTTTGATCGTGAACCGCCTCTGGGTGCTTCCCATGCTGGACGTGGAGCAAGAGGGGGGGCAACCGGCTTTGGTCCGCCATTTTTTGCCTCTCCCCATGTTCCGATGTCCATGTGGCTGTGCCTTCCAGGGACAATAGACTGCATAGAACTCTTGTCTCTCCGTCTACTTGGCTGAGGCTTGGCAGGTTGCGATGCAACGCTGGCCCAGGAAAGTCCTTTCTTGGGCTGGCTGAGTCCTCCAAGTGATTGTTGCTCATTATGTGGACTGTTACTTCCACCGTTAATCTTGTCACCTCCGTTGCCATTGTTACCATTAGTCGAAGGGGCTCGGTTTCCATTGTTTGCTCCATCCTTAGGGATGTCATGACTGAGTTTAGGATCTGCTAAAGTCAAACCTTGAACACCTTGATCCAGAGCTTTCATACGATCGTCCGTGTAGACGTTCCTTGCATAGAAGTCGTCGTACTGTTTAGTGTTGCCCCGTACGTCCGATGTTCCCCAGCTGTAGTCTCCATTTCCGTGAAATCCGTAGTTAAACCCAGGTGCCGTGTTGAAGCTTCCAAAATTTCCGCCGCTGAACATGCCATCGATGGCATTGTGCGAATCGTATCCCATTTGTCCTCCATATCCACCCAGAAATGTTTGCACATGATCACCACCATTACTCCAAGTTCCGTCACCAACTCCAAAAGTCTGTAACTCAAAAAATAAAATTAAATTAAACCTTAGTTTCAAAATATCTAAATAATCTGTTATTCAATGATAAACAAACACCACAAGTGTTAAATTAATAAATGTGAAGGAAATAGTTGAAAAACAACCTTTTTTTCCAAATCAACTGCCAAACTACCCTGTCAAAAATTATCGTCGTATCAACGTTGAAACGACTAACGCCTCTGGTTTAACATTGAAACTACGATAATTTTTGACTGGATAGGTATGTCTAAACAGCTAAGCAGTTTTAATATCAAGAAACTGTCCTAGGTCTCAAAATAATAAAAATCCTCTCTTGGGAGGAAACCAATGCTGCCCAGATACCCAACAACTTTAATCAGGTGTATCCAGATGTACATGCTGTCTAACTATTTATAGGATGATCAAACTCTGTTCAAAATATTTTCTGAATATTGATGAATATTGATGCGAATTTCAATGAATTTCATTGGCATCAATTGAGCATAGCTGTAATCCCTTAACATCTAATATGCCAAGCTTACTGCAGCTTGAAAGATGCACCATATGTTGGATACATGTAGGTAGGATACACATCACTTACTGTGGGTAATAATAAAGCCTAAATATATGAAGCACCGAGAAGTATTCATTAAATAATGGCATTATAAAAGTTATAATTACTATTACTATTACTATTATTATTAATGTTCAAACAAATTGTATGTTGGTGTTAATGTTTCTTTATTATGTTCGAAAGTTGTACTTGGCAAAGTTTTTATTGCATTTGGTTTACTGTTTGTTTTTTAACTTAAATCAGTTTGTATGGTCTGTTGGTGACAATGATGATGACTATGGAATAGTGACTGCTATGTCAACTTGCTGGACAAATTAACAATGAACGAGTGGGTTGGTTTTTTTTTAACAAAAAGATTGGAATCTTTTCTCATATGGTTTCAACCATAGACGTATTATAACTAGACTGCGTGTGACTGAGCAAAAACGTGCCGTTTTTTCTGGGTCCCAAATTTAGAAAAACCGAAAACATTAACCAAAAATGTTCTCGATATC
>JARUHE010339352.1:0-10531 GCA_031471125.1 Archaeomysis grebnitzkii | reverse complement strand
CTCTCTCTCTCTCTCTCTCTCTCTCTCTCTCTCTCTCTCTCTCTCTCTCTCTCTCTCTCTCTCTCTCTCTCTCCCATAATTTGTTAAATTGTCTTTCATTCTCTGAGAAGGTCGTTCCTTATTTTTAGTTATTATTATTATTATTATTATTAACAAATCTCTTTGCGGTGGATATTTATATCCTGTCGGAGATAATCCTTTGCTGGACAATCCTGTGAAAGTTCCTCCTTTGGGGGGGGGGTCAAGAAATTGAATTTTAGTTAACCATTTAACGTCAGAATTATTACCCTACAGTTTGCAATAAAATTATGTTTGCATTGAAAATCACCCTACAATAGTCACTCTTTTGTCTCTACAGGCGTTTAAGTATTTACCCTATAACACCTGAATAATTATTACCCTACAGTCTGCGTTACAATTATATTTGCATTGAACATCACCCTACAATAGTCACTCTTTTATCCCTACAGGCGTTAATCGCACTTCTGAAAAAAAATAACTAAAATAATTCTTAGTTGCACGAACGAAAAAAAAAGTAGAATGCAAGATTAATAAATGCAGATATTGCAATAAATTATTTATGTTATAATAAATGCAGATATTGCAATAAATTATTTATTATTATTATTTATATTATAATAAATACAAATATTGCAATAAATTATTAATTCAAAATACCTGAAACAACAACAGGTGTGCATTATAATGGTCGGAGGCAAATAATAATAAACAGTTTTTAATTTTATGCAAAATTTGATTCTGTGAATTCTTTCTATTGTTTTTTTTCACATTAACAACTACAAATTTTAATTTGTTCCTCACATAACATTTATAAAACACTTTACCTAACATCAACCTAACCATTTGAAAATGTTGTACATTTGGTCCCTTAGAATGGAATGTTGAATAAATAGTGAGCTGAACTAACAAGATTAAAACAAGTTTAATTTAACACTTTAACCGTTTCTTGTAACAAAGGTGATACATAAGTATAATAGCTTACTCCATCTTATGTTACACCAGTGATACAAATTAAGTTAGTTGTGTTTTTGATTACATTATACAGGTAACCAACTTAATTTGTATCACTGGTGTAACATAAGATGGAATAAGCTATTAGAATTGTGTATCACCGGTGTTACAAGAAATGGTTAAAGTGTTAAACAGTTAACTTTTAATTGGTTGTAGAAATGTAATTATTATCTGTCAGTGTCTTTTTGATTAGAATGTGATCGTTTTACTCAATACAGATCATTATACATAAGTATACATAAGTATACATAAATATATATAAGTATACATAAATATGCAGATGATTATACGTACATAGGTATACACAAATATAAAGATGATTATACGTACATAGGTATACATAACCATATAGATGAGTATAGATCACTATATAGATGTTTATACATAAGTATATACAAATATACAGATAGTTATACATAAATATACATAAAGGTACACATAAATATACAAATGATTATACGTACATAGGTATACATAAATACATAGATAAGTATACATAACTATACAGATGTTTATACATAGGTATACAGTACATAACTATACAAATGACTAGACATGAGTATACATGGTTTTGCATAACAATATTTGTTGGCACACAACAAGAATGGGAAAAATAAAACGAAGAAGAAGACATGTATTTAAAAATAAATTATTTACCGACATTAACGGAGAGAAAATGCAACGTTAATTACCCTCCCAGAAGAAATATGTTGTACGTACGTACGCGTACCAAACGAACGTAGTAAAACATACTTCCGGTGCGTTTTCTCACAAAATATGTCCTGGTTTGGTATTTTTGTATCCACAAAATACGTACGTAGGTGTTTTTGTGGATACAACGTCCAAGTACGTGTTTATTTAAAGTTCAGGTACGTTTGGTACGTAAGGTACTTCTAGTAGGCGTACGTACTTTTCCTGGGGGGTAATGAATGATAATTGGTGAAAAGTTTTATTACACTTCAACCGTTTTTGTAACACCGGTGATACATACGTATAAAGGCTTATTCCATCTTATGTAACACCAGTGACACAAACCAAGTTAATAAATTTATACATTTATTTAAAACATAAACTAACTTAAGATGTATCACTGGTGTTACATAAGATGGAATAAGCCATTATACGTACGTATCACCAATTTTACAAGAAGCAGTTAAAGTTTTAAGTATTATGTTCTAGGTTTCACTTCGGTTGTTTATAAATATTCTATATTTTAATCAAGTGTTGTTCTGATTTTGACAAGATGTTCAATTGTATTTCTTAGCTAAAGTGTAATCAAAGTTATATTTAACAACATAATCCACATGAAAATTTTATGTATTGGTTTATCTGACAGATAATATTATAAATACAAATTTAATTTGCTCAAACTTAATTGTTTAAATGTAATAACATACTCAATAAAGTATTTATTATAATTTGTATCCTTTTTTATCCATAATACGTTTTGACTTTTTTGAAGAAATACGATATGCACTAAACACACTTGACTAACTTGTTATGGTTATGTCTAAGATAGTCAAAATTGACATAATCACATTGACTAACTTGTTATGGTTATGAATGAGATAGTCAAAGTTGACATAATCACATTTACTAATTTGTTATGGTTATGTCTAAGATAGTCAAAATTGGCATAATCAAATTGACTAGCTTGTTATGGTTATGTCTAAGATAATAAAAATTGACAAAATCACATTGAATAACCTTTGTTTACAGTGGATAGGGTTCGATCTTCAAATCCCATGAACAATGGAGCCTTATCCAACTAGAATGTTTTTTGCCGTCATTTTGGTAACTTCATACTATAAAACTATCATACAATACACCTTCTGTACCAATTCCTTTACCCTTTACAGGGGTTTATAAAATAGTTAGAACGTTCAAATGTGACACCAACATTTCAATGGCCTATTGTATGGAGAATATTGATCCAAGTTTCATTATGGGAGCTTATATATATTTTAGATAGGGTTAATTATCTACTTGCCTGTTATATGTGGTGAAATTAAAGTTGAAATGCGTGACCTAACTAGGTTTGAAAAAGAGTACATTGTTAGAGGTCGTATGGCAGGAGCTTTGGTCACCACGAAGGCTGAACTAGTATTTCGTGAGCTACCATATCAAGAACCATGACGGAAGTCGAGAAGTACGGAAAACCCTCCAGCGACCGGAGTAATTCCTGCCGGACTTCCAAACTTACCGACATAAGCCGACCTGCATTGCAATGCATTGTGGAAATAAATTGTCGTAGTATTGCTGCCAAAGTGACTGCCGAGTTTAATCAACAACTGATTAATTCAGTTTCAACCAAAAGTGTACGCCGCGAGCTAAATAAATCCGGATATCATAGAATTCTAGTTTTACTCCTTGTCCAATTGGAAGAATAGTTTATGCGTGGAGACGACTCCGCGAAGCTTACAACCCTGACTGTCTTCATCTCACAGTGAAGCACGTAAGTGGATTAGTGATGGTTTGGGCAGCTATGTTGTGGAAATCTCTCGCTCCTTTCGTTGCCCTGCATGGTAGGTATCTGTACCAAGAATTACCTGGACATATTGGGGGCCATGCTTATCGAATGGTCCAGGCATTATTCCCTGATGTGGACGGCATCTTCCAAGACGACAATGCTCCGATACATACCGCTCATGTTGTTAAGAATTGGTACAGAGAGCATGAAAGTGACCTAGAACTTGTGAAGTGGCCACCAAGACCTCCAGGTATCAATATTATAGTGCGTCTTGGAGCGACACGTTAGAAAACGTTAATCTCCACCATTGCGTACGTAAGAGCTGTAGTAGGTTTTGATGAAAGAAAAGATGAAAATTCCTCTGGATGAGATCAGGAAGCTGTAAGTGTTCCAATTGTTTTGAATACCTGCGCTCTGTTTACCAAGCGTGAAGCGTTTACGCTCTATAAAAACACCAACATAGTTACTCTGCTGAAAACCGATTTTCAGTTGTGGTTGTCAGAGAAGGGTGCATAGGTCAATTACTTTGAATGCCTTCCGATAGTCTGCTCCGCGTGGATGTTGCTTCTCCTGATGCTGATCCTCCCATAAGTGAAGGTTCACCCTCTCACCAACACGTGATGAGAGTGGTGGTCCAAACCAATGGCTTCAAAGGTTAAGAAGTCTATGATGACTCTGCGGAGTTGCTTAAGGTGGGAGGTGAAGGCATAACTCGATGGCTGCATGGTGTTATTAACAAAGTGTAACACTACGGTGTTGTTCCCCTTGACTGAAGAAGAGGGTTTGTCACCCCTTTCATTTAATATCGAAGAAGGTCTCGAGCGACTGCAATAACTATCGTACTAAGACTCCAAGTGTCCCTGTTTGGACGTCTCCTATTAAATCGAATTTGCCGAGTTGAAAACAGAGAAAGCCTCTTAGCAGGTTATGTCAATTTCAAGAAGAAGTTTGACTCCATGGATATGAGAACACTCCAGTTGTTTCGTAGACGTGGGATTCCTGCTATGATACTTAAGGTGATCTCTTATCTTTATGCTTTCTTATTTCTCGATGAGATATGAAGTGCGACAGAGTTGTCTTCTGTTTCTCACTCTCTTCGATGTATCTATGGACTGGATAATGGTAATTACATATGCTGAATGTGAATGCGGAGAATCACTGAGAAAATTTTGTCGATGATGTAATCATTTTTGATTAAACACTGGAACTCTTGGTGCGTTTTCAGGAAGCACTTAATCAGGAAGCAGAGCCCATTGGTCTTGAAGTCCCCTCGATTGAGACTAAACTCCAGGAGGTTTGTTATGTTTTTGGGGTGAATATCGAACACTCTTCGGCATTTCGAGTGTAAAGCGTAATAGTTGAACTTTTTTTAAGCCAAACCAAAGAGGAAGTCAATGAACGAATACCAAGCCAATTAATAGGCACGAGTAACGGGTAGACATGTGGAGTTTACACCCACTAAAACCCCTGAATTATGGAACAAACAGAGGTTTCACTCTGGAAGAGCCAAAGGCAATGCACCTGAATATGGGCCCAAATAAAATCAAATGCTCCTAGGAAGTTTTTAAAATTAAAATTAAAACTTAAAAAATCAAGGTAAAGCAACATGTCAAATGTAATGATCATTAGCAAGAGCACGAACCATTACATCCATACTAAAATCAGCCCACTAACCAGAATGACAGTTAAAAACATAAATTTTCTTAAATAAATCTATTTATTTAGTATTTTCCTTAATATTTTTTTTTCTCTTTAAATTTATCAATGTTATCAAAATAACCTATCCACTTTATTAATCAATCTTTCACTTATCAACAATAATGATTGTGTTGCTTACCTGTACTGTATAGTACGATATGCAGTGATGCAGGACTCGGCCGAAAGATCAATATACGTCAGGATTTGTCCTCCGCTGTGATGAATTCACTTGATCGTAGTGTTTGGTGCCGAAATTTATACCAAACGATTAATACGAGGCTTTTTGATGCTCTCCTCCTTCCAGTCTTGCTATATGGCATTTCGACTTAGACGATTGGGGGCCTTGAGAGACGTCGTCGTAGTTCCTTTGTACGAGTGTTTTATCTGCTGAGATAGATCCTCCTTGGAGACGCCCACGTGAGAGACATCCCAAGTTTTGGTTGCAGAGACTCCATAGTCACTATTATCTACTGAGTTGTAAAGGAAGGTCACAAGTATGGGAAGCTGCTCGTAAGGACCTGCGAGGCTGGTGGCTGAGAGTTGCCAAATCTATGTGCTTTATCGGTGTGTGCTCTCATTAGTAGTAGTAGTTCTATAAATATAATAAATACCGTATCATATAGCACTATTGTTTAGTAGGTTGCTATATATGTCATAAAGTAAACCCTAGTAGCATTTCAATGACTAAGTCTCGGCTATTTTCCAAGGGAGCCATAGAATAGCCACTGAATCGTGGCTAATAGACAAGGATCAGCCACTAACTAGAGATAGATGCTACATCAATAAAGAAGACACATCATAAGAAATGTTTAATTATAATAAAAAGGAATTCCAATTACGAAGCAATTAAAATTATGAAATGAATATTACAATAAAAAAAAACATTACCTAAGGGAGCTTAATGCGTATTTTTAATGAGCAAACTATTTTGAAAGATCAATGAAATGTTTTTTTTCTTTTAACCCTTCAGTGCACAGACATTAAAGTTGATTTCCAATGTAAATTTAAATGTGTTTTAGATCTTAGGGCAATGCCAAGTTACTTGTAAATGAGTTTGTTATATAAATACAATATTATAAGTTAGGCCTTTATTTGTAAGCACCAGTATTGTTTTTATTTAGATATATGATTATTAAACTTGATATTTTATTTATAGATATTTCTATATACATAATTGTTTCTGTTTGTGAACCATTTAATTACAAACTAAACATTTATTGAATGTTTTGTAATTTATATCAAGTGACACTTTTTATCTCTGATGGATATATTATTGATTTTATACAACCAGGCTTTCTTTGCATTACCCTTTCATATAGTTGGTATTCTACCTTAATATAATATACCTTATGTATACCATAAAGTGTGTAAGCATTTTCTTGAGCTAGATCAACTTTTCTCGATCTAGATTAACTTGTTTAACGTTGATCGAACCGCAAAAAAGGTTGATCTAGGTCAAGAAAAAACTGGGTCGAGATCACGTTTTATACTTACACATTTGGTGGTATACAAGAAATAAGCAAAAACCTCTTGCGCTTGTATGTTCTTTCTATGAAACCTTGATTTCAATACAAAAAAAAACAATAAACAATTTTTCCTTAAATACTGCAAAATAATCATTTTAAAACAATAAGATATACCGAAACATAACATACTTTATTTATAGTTTATCTTGTTATTAGTTGATGCCATAACATTAGTAACATTAATAATGTTTTTAATATTTTGCATAACATTAATAATGTTATTAATATTTTTAATAACAATAATAATGTTTTCAATATTTTGCATAACATTAATAAGCTATTAAAAATTTGCACGGCATTAATAATGTTATTAATAGTTTAAATGATGATTCAACAATACTAATGTTATTAATGTTTTGCATAACATTGATAATGTTATTATTATTTTGCATAACATTAATAATATTATTAATACTTTGCATAACATTAATTATGTTATTAATACTTTGCATAAAATTAATAATGTTATTAATACTTTGCATAACATTGATAATGCTATTAACTGTTTAAATGTTATAACATTACAAATAATGTTATTAAGATTTTGCATAACATTAATAATATTATTATTATTTTGCATAACATTAATAATGTTGTTAATACTTTGCATAACATTAAAAATGTTATTAATACTTTGCATAACATTGATAATGCTATAAATTGTTTAAATGTTATAACAATATAAATAATATTATTAATATTTTGCATAACATTAATAATGTTTTTAATATTTTGCATAATATTAATAATGTTATTAATACTTTGCATAACATTGATAATGGTATTAACTGTTTAAATGTTATGGCATTACAAATAATGTTATTCAGATTTTGCATAACATTAATAATGTTATTATTATTTTGCATAACAATAATAATGTTATTAATATTTTGCATAACATTAATAATGGTATTAATACTTTGCATAACATTAATAATGTTATATTGTACTCTCTTAAAATCTCATATGCTAAGCTTACCCCGGCTTAAAGGAAGCGCCATATGTCGGCTGCATATCCTTTGGGTACACATCACTTGATGTGGGTAATAGTAATAAGGCCTAAATATCTGAAGCGCTCAATAGTATTAAATAGTGTCGGCGCTATATAAAAGCTGTAATTATTATTAATTATTATTATAACGCAATCGTTTACAGTTTGAATGTGTGATTGAAGGGATTGAGAAATGAGTGGAGGACATCCCCTCATACAAAGTGGACAAAAATGGAAGTTTATAAATCATTTCTGTGAATCTGTTTCTTTGATAAGCGTGCACGAGTCACGTTTGCTTTTTTGAACTAGCAGTATCAAAATAGCTTAAATGAAGGTACAACAGTTAAGTTAATAACCAACGTGATTAGACAGATTTGACATTGTTTAATTGGACTACTGCAATGAATTTTCGATATTCTTGTGATATTCCTGATGGACACCTCTTAAGTTATGTTTTAGAGATGTGAAGTTATTGTCGTGGAAGATGAATTAAAAAAAAACATTGAGAATAAGTCCACTGTATAGAAATAAAAAAAATTGAAAATTGAAGTTAATGCATTTTAAGTCCGATAGTGAACCATGATCATGAAATTGAGTTGACAAAGGTCAATAATGATAATACATTAGCTTTTGTAAAACAGTTTGCACAAAATATGGAAAGTAGTAGATGTGGAAAACATAAAACATATGGTCATTGCAAAAAGAAACTAAAAACAAATTTCGAGGGTTCCTTAACACACTAAAATCAATGCGAGGAACAATGGCTCACAAATACACAAGACATGGAATTAATTTAAAGCAGGGCCATGTTGGTGAAACTAAATAGATAAAAAACCTTGAAGCATCAACATTGGTTACGTCAACGCACCTCTATCTAGCATAAAAAATATGCGTCCATTGACCACATTACTAGGAGTTTGTCCAGGCTCGTTAAAACATCTGCATACGCGGAGGGATTTTGCAATAAACGTTGCATTGTTGCCCGCGTGATTCAGTTCGCATATAGTTGAACGTTTGACCTTTTCCATTGTGTAATCGTGATGCAACTGAGTCGAACTGTAAGCTGCCGGTTTGTTGGAGAACCGGCAAGAACTGATTCGAGTCATTGCTGCCAATTTGTAGGGGCAACATGATTACCAACTTCTTTTTAAACTTGTACGGATTTATCTGAAATACCTTGTATACTAAAAAGATTTTGTTCGAGTCGACAGTTTTTTTATTGTTGAAAATGAAGGAAAAAGTACGAAATTGAAGGTAATATCCAGATATATTCTCCTAGCACTGTACATTAAAATCACTTGACTAACTTTTATATCTAAGATATTAAAAATTGAAACCATATAGAGTAACCTTTGTCAACAGTGCACATTTTTTATTGAATCAACAACAAATTGTGCTCTGTTAACAAAGGTCAGTCAATTTGATGATGTCAATTTTGACTATCTTAGACATAAAAGTTAGTCAAGTGTTTTCAGTGTTTTATAAACATGCAGCACCATAAATTTAACGTAAAACATTTCCAATAACATTTTAATACCTGTATTAATGTTGCCATAAATATTAAAATACATTAAAAAAACATTTAAAATGAGAATTATATGCTCATTTAGAGAGTAAACATTTTTTTGCATCCAATTCATTTAATCTAATTGATTTTTTGTTACGAACATTTTTATGTCTCAAATTCAAGGTTTTAGTTTTCAAACAGAAACCAATTGAAGAAAGTTTCTCTAAAGTTCTTAACAAATGCAAAGGTAGGAAAAATGAGGTCTCGGATAACCAAATTTTCTCATTATGTGACCGAAAGTTTCATTTCATTGCGCCATTTTAACCCTTTGTTACCTAATGTGCCATGAATGGAACAGTTATTAAGGGCTAATTTCAACACAAACTTTAAGTTAATTTAGTCTTTATGGGAATAACTATTCAAGAGTTAAAGGGTTAAAGCTTCTAAGAATTATTGCGGTGTAAGACCAAACTTTGATTATCCTGAGATTAAACTTTCTTAAAGAAACCTCGTCGTGGTGAACTGGAAAGTAATCACAGATTCACTTTTACCTAAATTCTTAGAACTTTAATTAATCAATAAATAATTAGTTTTAATTAAAAAAAGTTTTTTTATCCATAAAAAACTAAAAGAAAAATGAAATTTCATAAATTGGGTCCATTTGTTTTGTAAGGGTCCCCGTTCGTTTTTCCCCGTTGTTTACCATTGTTGGGGGTATTTTTGAGCGAACAAGACTTCAGGATTATTTAAAATAGAGCTCTTAGATATTCACACATTATTCTGGAACATGTAACGAACAATTTCTTGTCGGTTTTTCTTGTACTTTAGTTTTTAGTGGGCAAATTTTTGAAAAACATTAAAAAAAACTTTTTTTGGCGCTTTCAATCAAATAACTTTCCAACCAGGATTTTATAGCCAAAATAAATGACGACAAAAGCTTGGATAATACATTTTCATTAAATTACTTTTTAAATTTGAAAAATTGTTCCATAAATAAATAGAAAAACTTTACTTTTATAAAAAAACACAGTTTTCCAGAAATTTCATTTAATGTGCTATGCTCAACAAATTTACTAATCTATGCATACAGTTACATACCATTTGAGAAATTCCTTTTTTCATAAAATGGGTTTCTTCTTCCTTGGCATTGTGGAAAAAACTCAAATAAATAAAATGACACAAATGAGTTAATGATTTGGCAGATACGTGGCTGAAGATGCCAGATTATAGACTTTAAATGTTGCCAAATCTTTTCAATGTTTCTATTACTTCTTAAGTTTTCACAAATCGACATAAGGACTAGAATA
>JARUHE010339341.1:0-10531 GCA_031471125.1 Archaeomysis grebnitzkii | reverse complement strand
ATAAAAATCTACTGTCCTATGTATTAAAAACTTATTTAACATTAAATAACTACATTTATTTCATTCACCATGTATTTAACGAAATCAGTTTATAAAAATTTCTTGGGGTGTCAAGAAAATTGAAGAAATATTTCTTTGTAGAAACCTGAACCAGGTACCACAGTATACGATTCACGGTTACAAAACGGATGCAAGACAAGATGCAGAATCTAGATTTTCGGATGCATATACTAGAAATTTACAGTTTTGGATGCAAGTTTATGCATATGCATCTGATCGTAATCAGTGTGTTACAATAGTTAACCAAGGTTTTGATTTGAAGGCTTAGAGGAATTTTTATTTAGAACAAATGAAAGAACTGGAGATTTTAAGGTAGAATGCCTTACGGATTTTGATGCAAAAAATTATATTATTTTAAATAACAGAGGTTTTATGAATTTATAGACTTAACATCTTTTCATCAATTTTATGGTTAACCAAGATTTATATTTGACGGCTTAGAGAGAGCTTTACTTGTAAAAAAAATGAAATAAAACTGTTGATATTATAATATATAGAAATGTATTCAACAATTACACACACAAATTTATAAATTTTTTGAATACACAAACATAGCTTTCAATGCATAGCATCTACTCGTGCTTGCCAAAGTATGAACAAACGAAATTTGCTGATAGAATGCAATGACAGATTTTTGGTATACATTCTTGAAATAATACTAAAGAAAAAACAAGTATACATATATATAGTTTATTGATTCAAAAATAATATAATATAGTTTACGTCAAAAATTACAATATCATTTATACAAGATGAGACTATAAATATAAGAAACAAAATATATTTAAGAGGTAGGATTTGATTGTGTGTATACCAGTATCAATGCAACCTTAATGCATCTTACAATTTCAGTTTCACATATTTTATAAATAAACGTTTAGTTAAATATTATTCAGGCTTATCCATTGGCTACACATTCTGAAATTAATTTTACAAGGAATAAATTTGTTATCACATCATTCCATATTGCTTAAGAAACATATGAAAACTTCACAATGTAAATAATTATATAATATTTGAACTGATCATTTCAAAATTATTAATGAGCTCATTTTTATATTTTTGGGTAAATTACATAAGTATTTCCAAACTTGTTATCTTTAGATACTTGATTTGAAGAAATATTTTTGCCGATTTGACATGATCTATACTACATAAAGTTTTGTTATTTACTATTAATATTATCGTTATCTTTAATCATTATTTCTTGTTTAGTGTCACCTTTCCAACCATTGATATATTTTCTACTGATGTTGATGTCTAGTTTGTTTCGCTTGAAGATTGGGCTCTAAGTGTTTTAGTGTGTTACTAGATTAGCTGTGCATTATTAAAAAACGTGCAATACTTACAGTAATATGTTCTAGGGAGAACCATAGATCAAAGACATAAAGATGTACCACTCAATATTTTTTAATGAAGAAATTAAGACTCGAGTTGCCAGACACTTCCAGCAAAAAATGGTGCCAGATACCTTAATATAATGTATTTATCCAATTATGCGATTTAAATGAATTTTTCTCTGTTAAATCATTTAGTATTTTTATTTTAAATGTTATCTTTTGTATAAAATTTATATGTAATCACGTATAAATGTTTGGTGTACAATACTGAATATATTTCATTATAAAATATTGTCTTGTTATTGATTTACAAAAACAGACGATTTATATTGGCTTCTACATGAAATATCTTGAAAGTCTGCTTACTTGAGTCCAAATTTATAACATTGAGCGGTGCATCTATGGTAGTACTCAACCTGACCATGACGCACCCTTCTAATAATAACCGGGTTAAAAATAGATAAAACAAAAACAATAATTCTAATCAACTACCAGTATAAGACATTAAGTTGTAAATAAAAACAAATACAAATGTGAAATAAAAAGTTGTAGCACTTTTGAGAACTTTGAGATTACATCAATCATAATGTAAAATTTGCTTAATCATTTACTGTAAAACAATTGCTCAACAAAAATGTTCCAACAATTTTAATTGGTGGGCTGTCATATAAATGTGAACAAGTTTGATATAATTTTAGAAATTTTATTAATGATTGACTGTTCCTATAATTCAAAAGACATTAATACTACTCTAGACGAATACAATGTAACTTCCTTATATATTTTTTTGGCAGGAAGTTTAAACTTAGGTATGGAAGTATATTTATGTGGGAAGTTGATATGTTGAACGAAACTTTATTCTCACCTTGACAAGGAAGATAAAAAGGAAATGATTTGTAACATGGTTAGGTCTTGATACCTATTGATCTGATTTTTAATTATGGAGGTAGAATGTTAAATGTAGTCAGTTTCAAATCGACCATTTCTGTAGTGCAAATTGTTTGAATGTTGTTTGAATATTGTTTGAATGTTGTTTGAATGATGTTTCAATGTTGTTTCAATGTTGTTTCAATATTGTTTCAATGTTGTTTCAATGTTGTTTCAATGTTGTTTCAATATTGTTTCAATATTGTTTCAATGTTGTTTCAATGTTGTTTCAATATTGTTTCAATATTGTTTCAATATTGTTTTAATGTTGTTTCAATGTTGTTTCAAGTTTGTTTCAATGGACGCACATACTTTACAGTGTACAATCAACAGCACAATAACGCACATTTTCAAATATAAAAGTAAGAATAATAAAGTCTAAACTATTATCATTTGTTGTAAATCTTTGAAAATCTAGGATACATTGTCACAGTATAGAATTTACAATAAAAAATAATAATTTAAAACTTCATTATTTTTTTTTCTATTTGAAAAAAATGTGCGGTTATTGTGCTGTCAATGATACATCTAAATATATTTGTGTACTTTTGACAATTGTAAATTAAATCACGTATTTTTAACAAATGAAGTTTATTTATTTATTTATTATATATATTATATGAAAATATTAGTATTCCTTTTTGATCTATGTTAGTATCACCTTTTTTTAGAGCTCTTAATTTAAAAAAACACGAGAGATGATGTAAAAAATGCATAAATACAATGCATAAAAATATACACAAGAAATGCATGAAAATGCAAAAAATACATAAATAAAAATGCATAAGAAAATGCATAAAAATGGAAAGAAAGCATAAATAAAGATGCATATAAAAAGGATAAATGAAAATGCATAAAAATGCATAAAAAGGAAACAAAAGTTGAAGTTATAAAAGTAAAATTGTGAATGATGTGAAGAATAATTCATTGGTTTCGAGAGACTAGAAATGCAAAAAAACTTTGCAATATTTAAAAGAAAAACTGGGAAATGAATGAAATCTATATATATGTGTGTGTGTTTGTATGTGTGTGTTTCTATGTGTGTGTGTTTGTATGTGTGTGTGTGTGTGTGTGTGTGTGCGTTTTGTGTGTTTGTATCATCGAAATTACAGAACGAAGCAGTAGACATAGCCTAAAAAGCAATTCATAATCCCCCTGAGAGATGGGTAGCGCTTGTTTAAACAAATCCAATTCATACTCTATGGTAATTTTTAGTCAATGGGCAATGCTAATTAAAATTGAGTGTTTAGTATCAACGATAAAAGTATTTTTCTGTGTTTTCAAAATTTTTTTCGTTTTGAAAGGGATTTTTTAGCAACAAATCCTCATTGAAACAAATATTTTGTTTGGAAACATTGAAAAAACCAAGAAAGTTGTTAAGAAAAGAAAAACTGGACATTGTACTGACAGGCCAATCACATTAAACTTTCATTTAACTAAATAGATACAATTATATGAAAACATAATTTTGGCTTCAAATGATATAATCATTATTGATAGACATTTCTTTCATCAAAGTAAAGCAGTTTTAGTTTTATAAATAATTGTTTAATGCAAAGTAATACTATTTTTTTTATAATATTACCAATAATGATAATAATAATAATAATAATAATAATATTAACACGGAAAGTAATACTAATAATAACACTAATAATTATAATGACAATAATTATACTACTATAGTAACACTAATAACAATACCAATAATGCTAACGATGCCAATCATATTAATAATACTAGCACTAATGTTAATAATCATGATACATAATAATAACAACAATAATAATAAATGTAACACAAGTAAAGATAATAATATTAAAAATAATAGTATAAGTAGCACAAGTATTTATAATAATAATACTGATAACAATAATATAAGTAACAAGAGTAATTATAATAATGTTAGTACTTATAATCATATAAGTAACAAGAGTAATTATAATAATACTACTACTAATAATAATATAAGTAACGCAAGTAATTATAATAATACTACTACTGATAATAATATAAGTAACGCAAGTAATTACAATAGTTATACTACTAATAATAATTTAAGTAACGCAAATAATTATAATAATAATACTAATAATATTAATATATGTAATAAGAGTAATTATAATAACAATATTAATAATAATAATATAATTAACAAGAGTAATAATAATAACAATACTAATAATAATACTTATAATACTATATATAATATAACGCAAGTAATTATAATAATAATAATACTAACAATAATAATACTTATAATACTTTATATAATATAACGCAAGTAATTGTAATAGCACTACTACTACTACTAATAATATAAGTAACAAGAGTAATTATGATAATAATATGAATAATAATAGTATAAGTAACGCAATTAATTATAATAATAATAATATAAGTAACGCAAATAATTATAATAATAATACTAATAATAATAATATAAGTAACAAGAGTAATAATAATAACAATATTAATAATAATAATAATAATATTACAATATATAATATAACGCAAGTAATTATAATAATAATAATACTAACAATAATAATAATATAAGTAACAAGATTAATTAAACTCAATAAGGCCTCCAAACTGGATCGACAGACTTTGACTGTTTTGAACCTGTATTGTTTGAGTTCGAACTTTTTTTGTGAGAGGAACTGCTGGACAGTCGGTCACCTTCTCTTCTTCTTTCCGATACAGATGGCAGACTTGTTGGTGGCGAAGATTGCGAACTGGTTTGTGGCGGGCTCGATGGGAAATGACTGAAGGGCTGCAGAGTGTCGATGGGTTGAGGAGGTAAGGACGAGTACAACGAGGAGTATAGGAGAGAAGAAGGAAGAAATTGAGGCTGGAGGTAAATTCCGTTGGACAGAGAGTATTCAAGGCTTGGTCCTGACTGCAATGTTGCTATGTCTAGGTTGGTGGTGGCAGCGAAACTGTTTGTGACGTCATAAGAAGGTCCTGGGAGGTTGGTTGCTGTGAAGGAGTTGACAAATGGAGTGAGGAAATCATGGCGTGAGTGTGCGCTAGACAAACTTGCGGTTTTGGGCTCATTTGTAGCGTCACACAATGAGGTAAGTATTTCTGAAATTAAAATAGTATTACAAAATAATTAATTAATTCATCCAATTTGTAATACAATTCTGGAAAAATAGACTTCACCGTCGCGAAGGTTAACAATTTCTAAAAAGTTGTTCGCCAATAAGTGGTGATTTTGCAATGGGCTTTTAACGCCTGAAAAACAACAACTGCATGTAACCAAACAAAGAGCATTGCTGATAGCAGAGCATGATGTTCTTGCGGCAACACAGGTCATCAAGGTTGGGCGCGACGAGATATGAATGGATGCATTGATAATTATAATTAATTTTGAAAATAAGAATTAAAATGAACGGTTACTCGAGTTCATCTGATTATAGCCAATAAATTTACATTTAAGTTTTATTTTATTTATTTGATCTTATTTTCATTTTATTTATTTCTTATCTCAAGTGAAGCTAAAATTCTTCAAATTGTCTGTATGTACATGTCCTGCAGGTTTCGTGAAAGACATGCTTGAAGGTTTAAAGGGTATGCTAGATGCTGTCATATACGTTCGTAAATCATTTTAAACCATTACAAAAGAAAGAGAGAATTCCCGTGTGCCTAGAGTTCAGTCTTAACCTTAGGAATCTTGACAAGGTTGCAGCTATCACATCTTAAAACTTGATTGACCTATAAGAGGAAATTATTTCTTTGAAGTATTCATGCAGACGCAGCGTCATTTAATCCTACTTCTCAGTTTAAGCCAGTTTAAGCCAGTTTAAGCCAGTGTATCGACTTCAGAATCGGGTGATACGATCAATGCTAGAAACTCGGCGTCAATTTTTACGGCTGAGGTCTGCAAAACTTCATCTAAAAGATAAAATGTTAGACCTTACATATTTTTTCCACAAGCAATTCACATTTGTTCGTGTTTTATATATTTTTTGTTCCGCCATCTTCTTTTTCTATTCTGAATATTATTTCAACTGAGGATCACTATTCAATGGACAAGTTGCTGTGCATGACTAGTTGGGAATCATGAGGTAAGCAAAGCTATTCATTTTACTGCCACCTTTTGGTGAAATGTTTACTTTTTTGTTACACTTATTTATGGCTTAATAAACCAAGTGAACATTTATGATTAAAATTTTGTTCTGTCATATTAATAAAGCCCTCACAAATTACTTTATACCAACACGATAAAAAAGTGATCAATTATTCAACTACTTACCGAATAAGTAAAACATCAAAATACGTGAGCTTCTTTGAAGTAACTTAATTTTTTTAATAATCCACCATTAATATTTATGATTTTAATTTTATTCTAGCATTTCAATAAAGCTCTTACCTACACAAGGACATACACATCATACTGAAAAAGTATTTGTCTTTAAATTATTGAGTAGAAGTTAATAAACAGTAGAACAAGTAAACAAATAAACAAATAAATGAACAGAAAATAAATAAATATATAAGAAAATATATTAATAAAGAAATAAATAAACAAATAAATAATCTAATATATATGCAAAAATTTGAACAAACAAATAAATAAATAAATCAACAAATTTCATGAACAGCAAAATAAATAAAGAAACATGTAAATAAACAATAAACAAACAAACAAATAAACACACAAAACAAACAAGTAAACAATTACATAAACAAAGAAATAAACAAATAAATAAATAAACAAACAAACAAATAAACAAACTAGTAATTCATGAACAGAACAGTGCAAATGTCTCGCAGCCATTCAGTCACCATAAAAAAACATTTATACAATCGGAAATGTTAATCCAAAATGGTGTTACAAAGTGAGAAAACATAACTTCATTTAATCAAAAAATCACACTAGAGATTATTTATGTATACTTCATTGCCAATCCATTGACGCATAAATAAAAACATAAAATAAAAATGTATAAAAATAGTTATACAACATGAGGAAACATAATTAAATTAGAGTTTATGTATATTTCATTTCCAATCCATAAACAAAAACAAAATCTGAAAAAAAAATTATCAACAAAATTTTCTATCTTCACAAATCAGAAATGTCGATCAAAATAGTTATATAAAGTGAGAAAACATCACATTGGAGACTGCTTATGTATACTTCATTCCAATCCATTGATGCATAAATCAAACCAAAATAAGAAAAAACAGTTTTTGTTAAAACATTTCTAAGTTAATTTAATGAAAAAAAGTAGATAGAAAGTAATAAAATCCAATAAAAATACCTGTTAAAATATTAAAACCACTAATGAAGCCAATATGAAATGAAATTTTAATATTTTAGATGGTATATATACACATTTCAAGTCATTGTCTAACGCCGACGACATCGGAATTGCACGCCTATGTACAGCTTCGTTACGCACGCTCAACAATAAAAACAAACAAACAAACAAACTCACTTGGGAAGTGGTTTCCGAAGACCATGTCTCGGGCGGCCGCGCGATGCATCGGCGGCAACTGGAGCGGTGCGGCGGCGGTAAGTGAGGATCCGGCGCAACTCAGAGGCAATCTCCCGAGGCAGTCCGAAGGTACGGCGCCGTACCATGATGGGTCCGGCAGGCAGGGTCCTGCGGGGGAGGGAGGGAGGTTAGTATTAGTGGGAAAGGGAGGAGGTAGGGAGGTTAGTATTAGTGGGAGGGAGAGGGGGAGGGGGATGGGGAGGGGGGGAGGGAGGTTAGGATTAAGGGAAGGGGGAGGGGGGAGGGAGGGTGGTTAGTATTAATGGGAGGGAGGGAGGGAGGTTAGGATTAGTGGGAGGAGGAGGGGGGAGGAAAAGAGGTTAGGATTAGTGGGAGGGAAAAGGGGATGAGAGAAAATAGAAAAGAAAAGAGAGGAAGGATTAGAGAAAGGAGAAGAAGAGGACAAGGAGAAGCGGAGAGGTCGATGTGAAAGATCGAACATGGGTCGTGCTCAATGTCATCTAAACATTAACCATCAATCTGTTATTACTATGATAATAGTAATAGCAGTAGTAGTAGTAGTATTAGTAGTAGTAGTATTAGTAGTAGTAGTAGTAGTAGTATAGTATTAATAGTAGCAGCAGCAGTAGTAGTAGTAGTAGTAGTAGTAGTAGTAGTAGTAGTAGTAGTAGTAGTATGGTGCCAGTAGTAGTACTTAGTAGTGCAAGTAGTAGTAGTATTAGTAGCAGTAGGAGTAGTACAAGTAGTAGTGCGGTAGTAGTAGTAGTAATAGTCGTAATAGTATTGATGGTAGTAATAGTAGTACTACTATTACTCCCTCTACTACTACCAGTACTACAACTGCTACTACTATTGCTACTACTACTACCACCACCACTACAATTCATACGGATGCTAACGAACAAAACATTCTTGTCATTATTGTTATAATAATTATAGTAATTTAATGACATTATTATTGCATGTCCCTAATTAATATTTAAGCACGATTTTGTGGCTAGTTGTGGTGACTCATTCAAATTGAAACTATTGAATAAACGAAATAAATTATTAAGTTGAATTTTTATTTTTTTATCAATTTTTTTTCAATACTCACCAATGGAAATTATTTTGAATAGTTCAATGTGTACATTTGTTTATAGCTTTACAAAATAGAGTTATTAGTTTTATTATTATTATTATTAATATCAGTAGTAGTAGTATTAGTAGTAGTAGTAATACTACTAGTAGTAGTAGTTGTAGTAATAGTAGTAGTAGTAACAGTATTATTATTAGTAGAAATAAGAATAGTAGTATTAGTAATAACAATAGTAGGAGTTGTTGTACTAATAATTGTTTGTAGTATGTAATTGTTACAAGCAACATTATTTACTATGTGGTAAGAGTATAGTATGTAGTAGACTTTGTAGTAGTACTTACTAGTAGTAGTATGTATAGTAATAGTACTAGTAATAGTAGCATTAGTAGTAATAGTAGTAGTAGTGTTAGTACTAGTAATAGTAGCATTAGTAGTAAAAGTAGTAGTAGTGTTAGTACTAGTGTTAGTATTCAAGCCAAGATGCCAACCCTGAAGAACAGAAAATTAAGTCGGCGATGAAGATATCAACAACCCAAAGGTAATTTTAATGTTGTCACAACGTTATCACATCATTATTTAAAAAAAACTTGCAACATTTACACAACGTTGTTTTTTTCAAAACCTTTGTCATTGGAATTATTTTGAAGTCAACGTTGTATGAACATTTGATAACGTTGTTTGACTGTTATAAAAACTTTCCGTACAAATTTGACTCTAGCTAACTTAAATACAACATTATATGAACATTTAAAAAAAAAACATTGTTCCAACTAACCTTTCTTTAACGTTTGTTGAGCTATGGTTACATACACGACGATAATGAAACGTTCAGAACATGTTTGTTGTGGAATAGTTATAAACAGGCGTTTCAGAAACGTTAAATAATGGTTGGTTGGAACAACGTTGTTTTAAAAATGCTCATATAACGTTGTATTGAAGTTGGTTGGAGTAAAATTTGTACGGAACGTTGTTGTAACGTTTAAGCAACGTTATCAGATGTTCATACAACAATTGACTTCAATAGTAATTCGAATGACAAAGGTTTTACTAAGGTTTGTAGCGGGTGGTTTCTACTGCTAAGGTTTGTAGCGGGTTTTCTACTGCTAATGAACCTCAGTTGAGCTTTCAAACAATGTTGAAACGACGTTGGTTGCCCACCGGGAATGAGAAGCTTCACAATTGTATAAGAGGCGCTCCTTCTTCAGGAAGTTAATATTATAAAATTTTTATTTCTTTTGTAAATATATTGAATTTTTTTAGATGATTGTGTTCTATTGTATATATAAATAAACTGTTAGTGTCTTTTTTATGATTTATGTTATGAATATTGTAAGATTTGTTTATTATCAATGTGTTATATATGTAAAGAAACTGTTATTATATATGCCTTAGTTCAGTGCTACTCAAAGTGTGGTACGCGTACCGGTGCCGGTACGCAAGCCATGGCATGCCGGTACGCGAAGAGATCCCAGAAAAGTAATAAACAGTAGTAAAATTCCATGCCACGGGAGACTGGTGGGATATCTGACTCAGGTTTCTTTTGTTTTATTTTTCTAATAAGAATACAGCATGGTAGTTCTGCCGGTCCCTGGCACAATGGGAAGACTTGCATCGTCAATGATTAGTGGTCTTAGAATGAATAAGACATCATGCCC
>JARUHE010339340.1:0-18674 GCA_031471125.1 Archaeomysis grebnitzkii | reverse complement strand
GACTTTGTTTGTAAAATTTTGCTTTTGTCGCAAACTGTTTTGAAACATTTGTTAGCAGGAAGTAAAAAACTTCGACGGTTTATCATTCATAAACATTTGCGTGCAAATAAGTTTTCTGCTTATTTGAATTATTAAATTTGAGGAAATTCGCTTTGATAAATGTAATTTATGTTTTATTATTGTTTGTTTGTTTGTTAAAAACTAGTTTTAACAACATTTTACGAACCCGTTTGGAAACTGTTAGAATAGGAAACATGCCTATTGTTACTGTTTTTTTTTATTTCTATGCAATTTTTGATAAAAAAGTAAACTTTTAAATTTTACTTTTTTCTAGTAATTGTTTAAATTAAACAAATAAACAAAGTTGCCAAAACTATCAAAAAAACTTGCCAAATAGCAATTAATTATTTATATAATTTTTTTGTGTTTAGATTTTCGGCTTGGTATTCAATGGATATAAATTAAAATATTAAGGACACCACCAAGGCGAATAACCGTAAAATACCAAAACCGATAAAATAAAACAGAAAGGCAAAGTATACTGGCTAATAAATTTTATAGCATCGTTCATTTCTACCCAGACCTCTGCTGGACAAAGAACTTCTTCAGTTTTAAAATTCGTGGATAAAGTTGACAATTGTTCACGCCATCAATATGGTCCACGCTGCCCACGCCATCATTTTGTGCGACGTCAAAAATCCTTAAAGCCAGTATGATGATGTTTTAAGAATCCAATCATGGCTCCTCAAAAATAAAGGTATGGTTATCCACCAAAAGTGGTTGTCCTTTATTCCATTATGGTTTATTTATAATGTAGAGGCAGTTCTTCTCTCAAATTTGTATTTAAATTGGTTAAATACCTTTACTCAGGTTTAAAGTTAAATTATATTTTAGAACTTATTATTTTATTTAAAAAGGAAATTGATTTTATTTTATGTACTGTCAAATTGTGTTATTTTTTGTTGAATTTTTTTTACAAGTCATTAATGTATACATTTTCCAGGACACAAAGCTCGACCAACGATCTTCTTGCTCATCGGTTACGGTGATACTGTCTCTTGTGAAACTTTTTCAAATAAAATTTATTTAAAAGAAATTTGAACCTATTTGTTTCACTATTTTTATCAATTTCTATGAAAAAAGTAAACTTTACCATTATAGCACATGTAAGTAAAATGTGAATACAATTAAGCTTTTATATATTTTTTATCTTCCATATAAAGTTAACTAAAAAAATATCTTGTTTGCAGTCCTGATGACAAATTATTACAGACAATTCACTAAAACCAATAAAATTTGCAATTCATTTAATATTCTAATTATTCCGTGAAGGTTGGGAACATACAAAGAAAAGCTTTAAAACTATGTTAAGGTTTTGTAAGTAATTTATTATGTATTTCTTAAGAGTTTATAAAATTATTTTATTTGTTATAAAAAGAAAAAAGAAAAATGATGGTAACATAAGTGACTTCTCTTGTCTCATGAGCCAATTTCATTGATTATTCAATAATAGTAGATGGCAAGTTTATTTAACCATCAATGGGATATGGTTTATACTTTACTTATTTAGTTCACATAAAAGACAGTTTATATATAAGAAAACTTACATAAAAGACAGCTTACATTCTTACACATTATTGTTGTCAATAGTACTGTACATAATATCAACAATTATATTTTTTTGATTACAAAAAATATACATAATTTCGAAGAGTTTAAACTTTTTGATATACATACGTATATGATGTATAAACTAAAATCATTGTAGAGGTATTGAACAATAACTGCTTTTCACCTCACCTAAAAAAATAAATATATACTACTAATATATTTATCTCTTTAGTTATACAGTACCTTAGTTTTGGTTGTATTTAGTACATATATGGATCGACAATAGCACAAGTGAGGTGAACGAAAGTTACCTCGACTTGTGATATTGTCAATCCAATTATTATATAACACTAAATTTCATAATTTCCTAAAATACAATTTTTTGAAAGCTCACAACTGTATGGCAGAAAACTGTTTATTTTTAATTGATCGCTTTTCAAAATCTCGGCTTATACAATTAAAGGATATGAAGTTGGTTGTTTTATTAATAATGAAAACAATACATAAATAACGTTCCATGATTAAAATTGAATAATATCCCGTTAAATGTACAGCACAACTGGAAAATAAAATCTTAGTTATCATATTTGAAATCTAAATTGTTTGATTGAGATTTTTTAGTTTTTCTTATTTAATCTGTAAGATTGAATGTGATGTGTTCTTGAATTATTAACTCAATATAACTTGTTTTTTTTACAGTACGCTTCTTAAATTATATTAATACACATTAATGATAGGCAATACAGTATATAACTTGAGAGTTCAATTTTTGGAATAATTCATAAAATATTGGACCAACTTTAGATTATTGCAGTATGGAGATTTTAAGCCAAGTCACTATTTGCATATAAAAACATTTTTATTAATATATAAAACTACTAGTCTGACATTTTAAGCTTGAAAGAAAACATGCATATCTTTATATAGCTTACTGTAGATTGTTAAAGTTAAAGAGGCACGTTGTTATTGGTCAGATAAAAAATCATTAAGTATATTAAAAGCAGGTCTTCCCAGACCCATAAGTTTCAATTTATACAGCAAGCCCTTGTGGTTGACTAAATAAAAGGCTAAACTGAAATCAAGAGAGATTCAGCACAATTATCTAAAGGTAATGAGCTAAGGCAAATTGAGCCTCAGGGGTACCAAGACCTTTTCTGAAACCAAACTGTGTGATAAGCAAGATAAAGCCAAAGAGCAATTAGTTTTTCGAAAACTTGTGAAAGTACAGGTGTAATATATATTGTTCTATAGTCGAAGGGAAATGGCGTTGGTGACCTACCTTTAGGAGTAGGAATAATATTAGCTGATCTCCAAGATTCTGGAAAACAACTGGAAACCAGAAGACCTCTAAATATCCTAGCTAGTTTGGGAGCAAGCTGCTTAGATAGTTTTTTTTTCAAAAACAGTGGGATTATATCATTAGGATCAGAATCTCCCAATGAATCAAGATCATTCAAGTAATATTTTAAATCCGAAGATCTAAAAGCAAAATATGTAAATTCTGGACATGGGAAACACGTGGGAGGAAGAGTAATTTCTTGATCACTTTGTTTCTTTTGAAAAATTGAAGAAAAAACCTCAGACATAACAGGATGGTCATATGTGACTGTTCCATCATCCATACGGATAGGAGGCAGTGAGATGTCCACCCCAAAGAGGAAGGCTTTAAGAGAGGACCACCATTTGTGTGGTTGAGATGCCCCATATAAGGTTTCATAAATATGGTTATTATAGACATATTGAGCATGATGCCTCAGCCTAACATAGTCTTCCCAGAGAAACAAGAATCTATTACGAGCCCAGAGTTGGTAAGCATTATGTTTATCGTGGAAAGAATTCACACAGGCCTCATTAAACCATGCCTTATCCTACCTTTGATAGTTTTATTGGGTACTCTGCGGTTAATAATACGAGTAAATGCAGTATTCACCTCACCAATGGCATTAGGTGAATTATAGATGTTACTCCACCAAATATCATCTAGGTCACTAATGATTGCAGGCCAGTCAACTCGCGACTTCAATTAAACCTTGCGAGCAATACATATATTTGGAATCTTAAAATTAAGTTGCAAGGTAAAACTGATTGGTCTGATTTACCCAAAGGAGGTTTACTACAGCATCAAGGATTCCTGGTACATCAGTCAAAAGTAAGTCGACGCAATTTTTTAGACAACTTCGCAAACTTCAATAACCTTATATAAGCGGATGAAAATATTAATTTTTACTCCACAAAATGTTATACATATGTAAAGGCTAACTTTTTTTATTAATTTTTATATTTATGTTGTGTGTTATTGTTGTTTTAAAATAAATTGTGCATAATGCCTGATTGGTTGAGCAATTTCTACTTGAGTAGAGCGTGCATATTCTCAATTAATTACACAAACTTAATACTGAAAAATACATCTATAACGTTGAAAATTGTGATTTGAGGTTCGATGGTATGTAAAAAAACATACAGCACGGCGGTACCAAATAAAATATATATTTGTCTCAACTCAGTAAAAGGTAAGCAACGCATATTCATATCAAAAATTTCCATAAATTTTATTTTACATATACAGCAACTTAATCCTCTCGCTTGGAAATTAAAAATACTTTCGATAAAATTATTTCTAAGTGGAATCTTTATTACCATTTCTAAGGCAGTGCATATCCAAGGAAGTTTGCATTTCTAATGTTCTTCTTTGTTTCTAGATAACACAACTATTGACACCTTTGTCAGAAAAATATCCAAAGCAATTACTTTTCCTCAAGCTCTGGAACTTCTCTACGATGCTGAAATAAAACAAGTTTAAATAAAAATGTATAAGATAAAGTGTAAAATGTAAGAAATCGGAGTTAAATTATCTTGTTCGTAATTCAAATGTATTTTAATCTTACATTAATTGTGTAATTAATTAAATTAAAAGGTCATATTAATTAGTTGAAGCATACGATATTTTTATAGTTTCAATTAGTAAAGCTTACACAATTCAATATGCAGTTTGAATGGACTTAAATTTAATGTATACAATAAGGGTTATACAAAACAACAATGAGGTATAATAACATTTATGGCAGATGCTAATAATTCAAACACATTTTACAATAATGGCTCTGCTAAGTTCATTTAATTCTTACAACCATCCCAACACTACTGACCCTTTAACGTTTTCTTAGAAAAACGTCTCAGAATCTCTTCTATATTTTCATTCCTATAAAAAAACGTCTGTTCTGTCATTTTATTTGCAGTCTTACAGTAACAACAATATAATGTAATATTAATATAAGTATTGATCTAATTTTTGATATATAAACAAAACAATGTACAGTTAGGGAATTATAGATGTTATATATATAACTTTCGGCACCTATTAAATTTACATTTTAAAAACAACAAATGTAAGTATAATGTATATTGTATATACATATATAATTTTGTTTTTAGACGATACTTCGCAATTGTTTTTAATTAAATATTAAAAATTATAAAATATGCAAAATAAAATCTTAATAGATCATTTAATCTTCACAATTATACATAAGATATAATCAATAAATATGTTTAAAACTATTTATTTTACCATAAGCTATATACTAGTTATTGATAAGAGCTCTATTCGAATGCTATGCTAAAAAATAAATCATAAATGTTGATAGTTAATTCTTTACAAAATGAAATAAAATTAAGTTAATCAGTGTATAACAAAAACATTCTCGTCGAATTTACATTGACGAAACCAACTTTAAAAACAACTAAAACGCAAAACAAAAACAAAAGGCAAACAAAAAAAACACAAAAATTAGTTGACATTATAATAAATTGTTTTACTTAGCTCGCAATTTCCTAAAAGTTTTTTTTTTAAATCTCAACTCTATAAGGCCTAACCTGTTTTTGACATAATGACTAAACTACAGTAAAAATAGCATTGAAAACAAACCTTATTGAATGTTACTATTTACCATAATAACCATTAAAGGATCAATATCTTAAAGTAGAATCTCTGCTCCTGCCTTAAATTTATTTAAATTAAACGAGATAATTATCACTTCAGCAACATGTCCTTATACAAGACTAATAATGGCTGTCTCCAATATTGTTTTTAATGTATGTTAGCAAGTTGTCACATATGTAAAATGTATCTATGCAATACAATGCTCAGAGATTGATCTTATTCAGGTATCACAAAGTTTTATTTTATTTGTCAAGTAAAATTAAAGCTTAAGAGTCATTCTATGCTATTTTATTATAACTTACTTACAAATTTAAATATAGTATTTGCAAATTTGTTAAGAGTTTGTTAACTAGAACTTTGCTCTCAACTTTTCAAAACGCTCATGAACTTATTATACAAAACGATAGAAATGTTCAATGATTTGTCAGAAGGAAATTAATTTATCCTGATTCCAACTCTTTAAGATCATTTATTTGTTTGTTTTGAATTGATAAAACAATACTTATTATGATATTATGATATTATGATATTATGATATTATGATATTATGAACATTCAATGTAAATTTTTGTACTTTTGCAAAAAGTATTTATTTTTCTGAGATATCAGTCTGCAAGCACAAATTGCCATATGTGCGCTTAAGTACGGCTGAGTGACAAAAAAGTGGCGATGTAAATAAATAGTTTTATCTCCACCTTTGGTTATTAACAAATGGCTATTTATCACTCATGTCACATAAAAAAAACTTGAAAAAAAGTAATTTAGTTTGTTTTCAAGAACATTTTACTTTTGATGAAACTTTACTGAAATTTGAAAAACCCTTAAAAATGATAAATTTAAAAAAATATTTTTTTTACATTAAAATAATAAGAAACAGAACAATATCTATATATCCATAATGAAATTATGGATTTGTCATTTAATTAACTTGGGTTTTCAGTTTGGTTTTGCTCCTTTCAAAACCTGAAAAATTTCAAAAGTGAAAAAGTGTTAAATTTTCTAACTTCTAAAAAACATTTCAAGTCAGTAATAATTAATAGCATAATATCTATCAATCCATGGGGTTTAAATTTTATTTTCTTGGTTTCTTAAAGGTTAAAAAAACTACTAAATGAACAAAGGGTAATCTATCAATCGTCTCGCATAAAAACTTGAAAATAAATTATTTATTTTGTTTTTAAGAACATTAACGTTTTACAAAACTCTGACAAAATTTGAAAAACCTCAAAAAAGTGATAAATTAAAAAAATCATTAAAACAATAAGTAATAAAACAATATCTATCTATCCATAGTGAACTTTCGGATTCTAATTCCATTAATTTGGGCTTCTAGTTGGTTTTGTGAGGGGGGAGAACCTGAAAAATTTCAAAAAGTGAAAAAAGTGTTAAAATTTCAATTGTTTTTAAATATTTCAAAGCGGTAATAATTAATAGCATAATATCTATCAATCCATGTAGTAAATTTGGATTTTAAATTGTATTTACTTAGTTTTTTAGATGTTTATAAAAATTATGTTCCAAAAGTGCGCCTAGATGAAATGAAAAGTGATGAAGAAAACAAATATTTAATTTTTTCACTTTGGGTTATGAACAAAGCGTTATTTATCACTCATGTCACATACAAACTTTGAAAAAAATGATGTTTTTTTTAAGAAGATGTTACTTCTGACGAAACTCCGCTGAAATTTGAAAAACCTCAAAAAAATAATGGATTTGATATCTTAATGTTTTTTTAGTGAAATAATATGCAATAAACTAATATCTATCTGTGCATACCTAAACTCGGCACGTTTAGTTTAATTAAGTTGGATATTTAGAGGTTTAAAAAAAAAAAAATTTTCAAAAGTTTGCCTACAAAAGTGATGAAATAGCTGAATATTTTACAAATTTTACCTAGGATTGTGAACAAAGTGTTATATATCACTCATGTCACACAAATATTTTGAAAAAAGAAAATATTTTGACAAAACTTCACTGAAAATTTAAAAACCTCAAAAAGTGACGAATTTGATAAATTAATGTTTTATTTTCATTGAAATAATAAGCAAAAGACTAATAACATCTGTAAATAGTGAAATGTTGGATTTTTAATTTAATTAAGTTGGGTTTTTAGAGATTTGAAAAAAAGGACATAAACATTGATGAAATAGTTGAATATTTTATATTTTATCTCATGAATGAAGAGGTATCTATATATCACTCATGTCACATAAATATTTTGAAAAAAAAAATATTTTGTTCGTTTTTAAGAAGATTCTACTTTTGTTGAAACTCCAATGAAAACTGAACAGCCTCAACAAAGTGATGAATTTGATAAATTAATGTTTTCTTTTTTTGCAATAAAATAAAAACACTAAAATTCTGATTTTTTTTATTTAGTTAAGTTTGATTTTTAGATATTTGAAAAAAAATTATTTTCCAAAAGTGCACCTAAATGACATAAAAAGTGACGAAATAGCTTAATATTTTCAAACTCTTTTTTTTATTTGTTTTATATAGTTTGTCTTTAAGAAGATTTAGCTGTTCAAGAAATGCTGCTGGAAATGTGAACAGTGTTGAATTTGATAAATAATTATAGGTATTATTTTTATATGTTTTTTTTATTTTTCAGATTTTCTCATTATATAAATAAAAAACAATTGTTCGACGCTAAGTGAACGTTTCGCACGTGCGACTAAAAATTGGGCAAGTGCGCCTAAGAAATGTAATTTTGCTGAGTTTACAGCCTGCTATAAATCACAAAAAAAGGTTGATAGGGTTAGGTACAAGTGTTAGAAACAATGATAGAGATTATTTTTTCTAGATGTTGCCAAAATCTGAATTCAAGGATAAAATGAGCTTTTACCTGAAATATTCGTACATTTTAGCAACTTTTGCAAAAATATATCTAAAATTTTGTTTTAATTTCTTGGAGAAAAAACTCCTTTTTGACACCATGTTTATTACATTAAAAAAATGACATTGTGTGTTTGTATAGCCTAATAGTAAATGTTTTTGTTTCAGTTTTAAGCAATAAACTATTCAATAAAAATGTACTTGCTATTTATAATCATGAGCACTTGTGTAAAAGTGAAATAAAAATAGCCGCTTAAAAAGGTAAATCCAGATTTTGATTGCATTTTAATTCAAATATTGTTTAGTACTGAATTGTACTGAAATTATTGCGAATGATGATGCGTTTTTAACTCGTTGTGATATCGTTGTGATACGTTTTGAATTCAAAAATGTTTTAAAACACGTAGAGAAACGCAACTGAATTAAATTAAAAGAATAGTTGGTTGAGATCAGGGCGAAAGGCATTTTTTTAATTGAATTCACATTTTTTATATTCAAATTATATCAATAGTTTCATATCATATTGTGACGGGTTAAAATACATCCATATTTAGGTTCAACGTTGGTTCAATCAAAATCGTAGCACATTGATAATGATTTATTTTTGTTTAAATATTTAAACTATTATAAATAATGATAAATGATAAATTAGACGTTTAAACGATCAAACAATATGTGTATATCAATCATGACACGATACTAGGTTATTTAGGCTACATATTTTGATAACAAATAAATTTATATAATGCAAGGCAAAGTATTGATTTCCAAAAAGGTATCGAACTCCGAACAGACCAGGAAATAAATCAATATATCTAATTTAGTATACAAAAAAACGTTGTGCGAGGTAGGTTTAACTCTTTTTCATAGGTATGTTAATGTTCTATTTGCATGACAATGTTTTAAATAAACTAGTTTAATATATATATAAGAATAAACATAATTAAAAATAGAAATGGCGAATTTATACTAAAGGTTTTTCCAATTAATAAAACAGTGTGAATAATAAACTGAAATAGGTTTGAATATTAATTATAATGTGTTGAAGTGACGTCATTACACAGCCCTCTGATTCTGAAAACGTTTTTTATTCATTTTATGTTTTGATGTGAGTTAATAGTTTAATTCACAGTGTTTCGTTTGGTGTTTGCATTAAGCAACGAAATAACATTAAGCATTTATGCCAGACATCACTTTAGACCTTAAAAAACAAAAGCTTAATACTTATAAGTCTAAAATGTATTCATTTTTGGTTGCCAATTATCAAAGCATGTGAGATTCAATACCGTACATTTTATGATGCATACACGCGCAGGCTAGGCTATATGTCTTGCATATGTCTATGATTTATTTTATAATTACGCTATAGGCTTAGATTTTGAAGATAAAATACCAAATTAAATATTTTTTTCAATTTAAAGTATTTGAATTCATATTAATGGTTTAAATTTAATAGTTTCAACCATTGAAGTTACGCTACATAATATCATATGCATATTTGACTGAACTTTTTAACCTAACTGACACCTATGTTACTTATATATTATATTATATGATATATATATGCATTAAAAGCAGTGCAAAACAGTATGTTTGCTATATAGCATGCTAGTCTACCTATGAAAAAATGTTTAAATGTACGCTAGGCTATTAGATATATTATTAATAATACTGTATAACAATGTGTCAACATTTAAAGAAATTATAAAGTTCATGTTAATATTTATAACAATTGGCATGTCAATTATAACCTGCATTTTTAGTTAGCCTATGGTTATATCTTAATTACTCCGTTATAGGCTGTACAAATGATTAATGTATTGATTAAACATTGGTTAAAATTGTCTCTCTCTCACTCATTCTTCCCTTCAATTACTTACTCATTATATCTTCCACTCAATTACTATATTTTCCACTCATTAATCTATTCTACTAACTCACTCAATCATTGACACATCATATATTTTATTCACTAACTAACACACTCATTATTATATTTCACTCAATATATTTTGCACTCATTACAAATTGTAATTTTTTTGTCAAAAAAAGCAAAAAAAATTCCCAAAAAATCAACCCAAATCCTCAAAAAAACCCCAAAAAAACAACAAAAATATTAAAAAAAAACTAACAACCATCCTAAAAAATATATCCTGACAAAGGAACAACAAATTCCCCCGAAAAAAAATCTTTAAAAAAAAAATCCTGACAAAGAGCAAAACATCTCAAAAATATTCAGAAAAAACATCAATTTTGACAAAAATTCATCAATATCAGACACAACAAAAAAAGTAATTTTGACTAGAATTGTTTTTCCACCTAAGAACTCTATTGTTTTTCCAATAAAAAAAAATTCCCTTGCACATGGTTCCATAGGGTGGCACTATACATAGCCTAAATACTGTTTGAAAAAAGTATATTTAGACTTATTAGGCCTGATTCAAGCTTACTTTTATTATTTGTATCATTTTAATTTGCATTAAGAATATAAGTTGAAAATGTTATCAAGTTAAGTTAATTTTATACTTATAATGTGTATCGCCCATTCAGTTTTATATACGTATTTATTCTTAGAAGTACGTTTTCTCATATGTCACGCGTCTTCAACACTTTACGGTTTGTATTTGGTAACATTTGTCTATATTTCTAGAGTTGAGTTGACTGGCAATAATAACTTGCACGGAAATGTATTCAAATGAGTCGGATATATTTCTTCATTTTCAATAACTTTTGATTTATAAGTCACAATTAGTATTTTTGTTTTTTTATTATATCTTTATCGTCAACAAATTATTATAGATTAATTTATATACATTTCTCTTTTGGATTTTGATAAATTTAACCAGTATATTTAAATAAAACTAAAACAAATCCATATGACTCATTCAAACACATTATACGTTATTTTCTATACTTCAATTTATGGCAACTGTTTTACAGTAAGCTAGGTAACCCGTGTTCAGTTTAATCCCATGTTGCCTCCAGAAAGGTAAATGCTAGAGTTCTTCGAGAAAACTAAGATAATTTACGCCAAAATAGCAGACGTTGTTTTGCTTTAGAAAGTTTTGGAATAGCACAGGGAGTAGCTTATATTGTATTAGAATTGTTTTGTGATTTAAAATGTGAATTGGGGCATTTTGAAACTGAAGTCATTTTAAAATAATACAAGTTATCTCTTGCAAGAGGTAACTTTTATTAATTTGAAATGGCTTTCGTTCTGTAATGCCTTCACGTATGGTTTAAATCACAAAACAATTTTAACATGATATATGTTGCCTGGTGTGTTGCTCTAAAATGTTGTTAAGTAAAATGGTTATTATTGAGCTAGGTAAAGCATTTATTATAATAAACAGTTATTTTTGGCAAGAAAAAAGTAAAGTTTGAACAAATAATCTGAAAGAAAAAGTAAAAATTCAGCAAGCAAGCTTCACTTTTTTCTTGCTAAAATTGTGCGAAATGTCGTCACTTGTCTGCACAGAAACGGTTAAATTTTGTAAAATTTCGGCAAGAAAAAAGTTGAGCAAATCATCTGAAAGATAAAGTAAAAGTTTAGCAAGCTCTACTTTTTTCTTACCTAAATTGTGCGAAATGTCATGAGGTTTTCGCACTTGTCTGCACAGAAATGCTTACATTTTATAAGGTTTTTGCAATAAAAAAGTAATGCTTAAACAAATCGTCTGAATTTTTTAAGCAAGCTTTACTTTTTTGTTTTACTTTAAGTGTGCGAATGTCGTGATGCTTAAGTAACCTTTTAGCAAGAGAAGTTACTTTTTTCTTACTTATTTACATAATTTTTGAAAATTTAATAATACTTTCCGCATCCAAAATGTTCACTGAGTAGCTAGGATTTACCTTAATATTTCATATAAATCTAGTTTACAACATCTTGATTTGAATCTTAGATTTAATTCCATAACCCAGAATTTTAATTGCATAATACTTTATTGTTTTCTGTTTTCTCATAGAAGCAAATTTATTTAACTGTATTGAAACTTTTGGCCAATTAATTGTCATAACAAATTCACATTAACTATTGTTTAACTGCAGGAGAGACTACGTATCAGTGGGTTGGACGAATAAGAAGTGCATCTTCTTACCTATTTTACAATAACTTGGACAATAATTACAGCTTACCATGAAGCCTCTAGCAAAGCATCGACCGCGCTCTATGCTACACAACGCGATAAGAAAATATCAGAAACCTTAAGATCTAGTGACTGGGAATATAGAATGCATGAAACTCGGAGGATTTTTTTTATTACAAAGCTTAAAATTTTCATTATTGAACCATACATTAAACCCAATGTTAAATCGTTGTATATTTTACTTACTACCACCCACTTTGGGAAAAATGTATCCACCGACAAGTAAGAGCTCTCGCATAGATATGGTTAAATGCATTGATTTATTAGGCACAGTTCCTAAATATAAAACAACAAACTAAACAATTAACTTTTATCTGAAT
Organism: Archaeomysis grebnitzkii; assembly: GCA_031471125.1. Taxonomy (NCBI): domain Eukaryota; kingdom Metazoa; phylum Arthropoda; class Malacostraca; order Mysida; family Mysidae; genus Archaeomysis; species Archaeomysis grebnitzkii. The sequence continues at coordinate 5,823 of JARUHE010339340.1, read as the reverse complement.
TTAATAGTAATTGGTGCACTGCATTGCTCATTGTTCATTGTGTTATATAATGGATTGTATGTTTTCAAGTTAGCTTTAATTTGCTTGTTCATAACCTATTGTTAATCAATTTTCCAATTAATGAATTTGTTTTATATTGTTATTGTTTTATTATTAGTACTATCATTGTTTTTATTATATTATTATTACTTCAGATTACTCCATACCAAATGTTCATTCTTTTTACTCACTGTTTTTATGGTTTGTTTTATGTTCATTTTGTGAAACCAAATAACCACCAACAAATGTATATTCGGTTTTTAATTTATGAGTATACGTTTATTGTTACACAAATGTAAAATATGTTTTTGTAACTTTTATTTGAAAACAATGTTTAGTTGGAATGAATTGAAAAACTATTCATTCCGAACAAAATTTACTAACAGATTAAGTTTAGAAAGAATACAAAAAATACTAAATAAACTTTCCACAATGACTTACAGGATTAACGAAAATCAAAATTTCGTTTTTAACTGTTTTATTTTCATTTTAAGGGAATAACAAACTATTAATCATTAACATTTTTACTAAACACGCGAAATTGATTTCCTTCCTCTAGTTGTATAACATAATGCTTATTCTTAATCTTTGTCCCAATTTATTTTTTATTTTTACGCAGAATATCTGAATGAAGGAACTAATTGTATGGCTTTTCCCATCATATACAAGATGTGTCTGGTTTTTGAGCACATCACTTAATTTTACCATTTCTCCTTTTTTACTTTAACTTCTTTGTTTTTTTTAGACAATTAATCATGACAGATAATAAACTAACACAGGAGCTGAAACGACATGCTGTAATAGTAGCATTAAAGGCAGAACACAGCAATTTATAAATTACACAGTTTCTTAATGTCGCACGATACTTTGTTTCTAAAGTTCGTAAGGAGTAGGAAGACTATGATGATGATTTTTCTCCAGTTGCTAAACGTAAAAAGCACCAGCAACGCTCTGACTGCACTAGAACACCTGAGTTTATTCAGAAAATTCAAAATATCGTTGACGAGAGCCCCCAAAAGTCAATGAGGTCTAACGCAAAAGATCTGAGTGTCTCAGAAGCTACAAATCAAAGGACTGTTCATGAAACTCTTCGCTACAAGTCGTATGTGATGAAGAGAGGCCACTTTATGTCCGAGACCATCAAATAAAATCTCATACGCGCCTGCAAACGGTTTAGGTCTCCAATAGAAGCTGTCATTGAAGCGGAGGGGGATTTAATTGAATGCCATTATTAAAAAATGGTTCTGCTTATGTATACATGTGTTTTTTCAATTAAATATGTTTTTGTTTTCATATTTATTATTTTATAAAAATTAAAAATATGTCCTCAAATACCAGACGCACCCCGTATATTGTCGCGGAGTGAACATTTTTTATATAATTATACCCATTGACATTCTATTTTTTATTACTTTCAAATTCTTAATGAATTTAATTATACAAAACAATATGTTAAGAAAATGAAAGATTTAGCTTTATTTAATTATCCTAAATTATTAATAAAGTTGTACTATTTTTGTATTAACCTACAAAGGTACATAAAGTTAAAGCAACAAACGTTGAAACACTACAATGAGGGTGACACTGCTTACGTTCATGATGGTTAGCAAAGGAAGGTGTACGAGTCTCCACTCACCCATGGTGAATAAATCGTATGGAATTTGTTTTTTATAATATTATAAATAACATGATAATAAATAAAAAACATAATAATAAATAAATAAATAACATAAATATTACATAAACACATTTCAACATTAACAAAACACATTTGAAAGGTAAGACACAACCTTAAAGTTAAACTTTCACGATCGGATGCTAGCCCGTTCTACCCCAAAGGTGAGCAAATACTACCTCTAGAGAAACTGCTTATAAGCATTATTCTATTGTTTTATATCAAGCATTATTGTTTAACATACATTTTAGCACGCTTCTAAGTTTGTGCAGTATTGTTGGCTTTAATAATAACACAGGCGAACTTCATGACAGCTACGCTTTCTTACGACAACGGCGTATTAAACCAATGGACTTTCTTTTGAAAGTTCTAGAAAACTACATAAACTCACCTAACCTTACCTAACCCAACTCTCTCGTATGTGCAGAGTGTAAATATATAAATAAGGGGACCTATAATAAACTCCAGAAAAAATTGTAAAAATAATTAAAGTAAAAAGGTTTTTTTACTAGTGGTTGTCGTAAAAAAAGTCCCGTCGTAAGGTTTTACCATAACACAATTTATTATTTAAAGTAGTTGATAGAAGAATAGTTATGCAACTAATGGTAAAGCTTGAATAAAAAAAACAATGCATTCATAAATTATATTATTACTTGAATTAAATACAAATCAATTTTAAATAACATTTCAAAATGTGATTTATCAACATATGCATATATTTTTTCCAGTATATTAAATAATATGTCTAAGATACATATCCTATATTTATTTATATATTTGAGTTATGTAAAAGAAAAACACAAAGAGTAAGATGTAAGTAAAATTTGATTGTTCAGCTGTATACAAATTTTGGTAACTCCATAGTTTCATGTAAATTTTTTCAAGTTGTATTTTTGTTGACTTTAAAAACATACTTTTATTCTAATATCATCGTTATTATGTTTTCCGATAAAAAACAAAACCAAGAAAACAGTTTTATTTCGGACTAATATTTCTTATAAATAATTCTACAAGATGTCATTTTAATATATTTTTTATTGGTACGAAATGTAGAATTTATTTTATGGCCCGTGTCATTACCACGTTTTGGTCTATCTCTCCATTTATGTTCATTCCATTAGAAAAAATGAGACTCAATATGGAATAAATTCTAAAAATATGTCAGACGTTACAGGACACAAATAATAAATATTCCACAAAGTCGGATGTTTCTCATTCTTTAAATTTAATGTTTCCTAACGAACTCATTTTTCTTTATAGTCTCTCGACAACTGATTAAGACAATTCATTTTGCATGCTCACAATTAATTCATATATTGTATCTTGTTATTAATGTATTTCCACGTTTTCATAATTATATTTAAATATAATCAAATACAGTTCATGAGAATGAAAGGTTGTAATTTTTAAATTTTCTTCCATTCTAGTAAAATTTAACCAATGGATGTAAACATTGTACTGGGGGATTTGGAGCTTCCACTTTGATAATAGATTTTGAAGCGGGGATTTTATATCTTATAAATGAAGCAATACATTTACCTACGACAAAGGTACATTCCTCCACAAACACACGCACATTTTCACGCACTAAGGTGATTGTATATTGTTTGATGTTTATTAAAGAATAATAATATAATATAAGTTCATATTGATTCCCAGACCAAAAAAAAACGAAAACATATTTATACATGACGTCATATTTCGTATACATGACTTTATGTTTCTTATACATAAACACGATGTCTAAATGTCGATAAATGATGCGAAATCCAGTCCGTGATTTTCATAGAAACTAGTACAAAACAATTATATTTATTTTTCAATTAATTTAGAACGGACAAGTATTTAAAATAATATAAATAAAAGTTTAAAAACACAATGACAAATTAATATCACACTGTGGTTGTCTTAAATTTGCAGTTTGAAAAGTACATAGTACTTATGATGATCAAAATACTATAACAATTAATATCATAAAATAAATTTAAATGGAAAGAAATACAAGACAATTTCGTAATAATTCAAAATTTTGAATAAACTTAAGCTTTGGGTTTAAGTATAAGATAAACGGCACCTTTTTTGTTAAATTATTATTAATTAAACCTCTTGAAAACCGATGACTGTTGTAAATTAGATAAGGAATACGAATGGTACACAGATTTGTGCATTAAAAGATGCACACAAAATGTAAAAATTTAATTTAGCTTTAACCTGAAAATCAACCCTGATTCAGCAGATTAAGTGAGTTCTTTAATTAAGATTCTTCTGACTCGTACAGTTTCTGGATTTCTTTTAAAAGAATAAAAAATCAAAAAGTCAAATAATTCCACAAAATCAATTATAGTTATATAACGTCGAATTTAAAACGTTTAAACAACGTCGAATTTAAAACGTCTAAACAACGTTAAACATTTTTATATCCAACCTTGTTTCATTACTCGTAACATACATTACCAAAATAGTCCCATTCGGACAAAACCAAAGTTACAATAGTAACTATACAAGTTTTTTCAAACGGTTTACAATGACATTGGAAAATTACATTTTTTGCTTTTATTATTATCAACTGGAATGTGTATTTTTATTTATTTCAATGTATTGGTTTTTTGTTTTTATTATTATCAACTTGAATGTTTATTTTAAAAAAAAGTTTTTTAAACGCAATTTTAATGGTGGTGATTTCACGTTGGGTTGTGTCTACATTTCAAACCTAGTATTAACCTTAACTCATCGTTGGTATAGAAGAAAATAATGTAATTCTAACGTTAAAAGAACGTCACTTTTTTCATAGTTCGATCTTTATCAATTACAGTCCAGTTGAAAACTTTAACTGACTTATGGGTACCTTCTTCTAAAATAATCTAACATAACAAACTTAGGAACGATGAAACACCCATCTATGAAGTCAGGGATGGTTAACCTTAAATTTCAAGCAGTATTGATGCATATAATCTCAACAAATGTTAAAATACGTTACCAAATGAAAACTACACTACCTTTTCTTGATGTATTTCCTCTCAAAATAAAAAAAAAATTATAAAATGATAATCACAATTGTAAACTAACTGTATATTCTACTCGTGAAAGGTGGATGGATCTTCCAATAATATCAAAGTACAGTAGTGTGTTAAAGACTGGCCGCAATGGTGTGACGAACAATAAGTTATAAAATGATCGTAAAGACTAAACGAGATGTGCGAGATAAAATTGTGTTGTTTCTGTCTAAAAAAACAATATATATCACTAAAATGATAGAATAGTTTTATTGGCAAGTTTTTTACCTATAATATATGTTCATTCATAAATTTATTTTCCTTCAATTTCATTATTAAATCTTACAAACAAATTTCTTCCATTTTACTGTAATAGTAGATCACACTTTTGGGTTCCGAATACAAAACTTACATGTTCTCATAGAAAAACTATTTATATATATTTATATTTATATATATAAAAGTTTCTACCTAGTGACCTATGTTTCTAAGAGTTTTTGAATAAACAAATGAATAAATGTTTATAAATAAATACTTGTTTGAAAAACTCATAATTATATATATTTAATATGTTTTATTAATTGACGTTTGTATGTTCCTCAGTTGCCAATATTATCTAAATTAGTTTTTCATTTTTCAATTTACAAATTTCGGAGAGGTCTACGCTCGTTTGGGAGACTGTATAATTGTTTATATAAAGGTTGTTGAGTTAGATCGTTTGAGAACCAATTTGTTTTTATATTTAATCTTAAATAACATCACTCTAAACAAATTATTGTATATACTGTATTATAATACAAATCAAAGTTTTCAAAATTTTTCATAGTATGAGATAACTATGCACTATCAATTGCCATGTGGTTTTGAATGCTTGCTAAAGCATTGTTGATGAAATAAGACATTCTGTAGGATTGGTATCACAATAAATTTCAAGAATGATGATTCATAGCCATATAAATGATATTAAAGCTATTAGTGTGTATTACATTCAGTTTATTGTTCACAAAAACACGAATTTGTTAGGCTGTGACAAACAGCTCTTAGTCAACGGCCTTGGCCACGTTGAAACACCGCTTCCCGTATGATCAGCGAAGTTAAGCAACGTTGGGTCTGGTT
>JARUHE010339329.1:0-10531 GCA_031471125.1 Archaeomysis grebnitzkii | reverse complement strand
AACTAAACAAACAAACTGTTCAGTTCATAAAAACAATCACATCCAATTATTTTCCAAAAATCTATACATTTAGCATACAATTCATGCTTAAATTTGTAGGTAAAATATACTCAAATAATTTGATTGTGGAAATTATTATTATAAAGTATTTGATAGTCAAAATTGTATTTTTGTTTTGCTAACTTTTTAAAACAAAACCTCATAATCTTTAAATATATTTAAGCTTTATCAAACTAATTAATGTTGTTACCAAGTTTATATTTTATTTTGTTAAAACCTTCAATTGGCGTTTAAGAAGTTGTTTTAAATACTGTAAGCTGATTAGTTGTTTAAATAAGACTTACTATCTATACTAACTTATGTATACTTATGAACGTATTTCACGCATTAGGAAACTAAAAACACCCCCCTGACAGCTAATGGTAAAACCATAAAACGAATGAATAAACTTAAATCAAATAATTAAACCAAAGTAAGTAAAAAAAGCGTGAATGGTTGTCCCAAAAATCTTAAAATTAAACTCAAAAGCTAATTTTTAAATCAAAGAACTAATTGTTAAACTACAAATCTTATGATTAAACAAAATAATTGTTAAACTTGAAAACTATTGGTTGAACTAAAAACCTAAAGATTTAACCAAAATCCTAACAATTGAGCTAAAATATAAGTATCAATCCAAAAGCTAATTATTGAATTATGAAACTAATGATTATGGTTAAAAACTAACAATAATTAAATTAAAAATGTAATATATAATATTGGGGCTTTTATATAGCGGGTCTTATTGAACTTAACCGATCTTTGCCCCGCTTCACATGTCAACCTTAATATTACCAACCACATCAAGTGATGTATACCCTAAGGATATGCAGCCGAGATATGGCGCGTCCTCCAAGCCGGGGTAAGCTTAGCATATGAGATTTTGAGGGAATACAGCCACACTCAAACCCCAATGAGATAGCCTTATAGCGGACTCGAATCGATGATAATGAGGTTTGCTTTTATTGGTTAAACTCTGAAAGCTAACAATTAACCCAGATCTAATGATTAACCCCAAAGCTAAAATAAATTAATCAAAAAAGCTAATTGTAAACACAAGAACTGTTGATGAACCTAAGATCTGATGGTTAACTCAAAACTATGATGATTTAACCAACAGCTAACGATCAACTAAAAAACTAATAGTTAAACAAAAAACTAATGGTCAAGCAAAAAGCTATTGCTGAGCTTGACGCTAATGTTTAGAAGTGAAAGCTAATAATAAACGCCAAAACTAATGATTATACCTACAAGTTAAAGATAAACTCAAAAACGAATGATGAACTGAAAAATAAACGATTAAATACAAAAACAATGATGAACTCAAAAGATAATGATCATTGATCAACCCAAAAGCTAATGATTAAGACCAAAAGCTAATGATGAACCCAGAAGCTAATGATGAGCTCAAAAGCTATTGCTGAAACTAAACGCCAATGATTAAACCTAAAAGCTAATAATTAACCCCTCCACTAATGATTATGGAAGTGGTCATTGATTAAACCAAAAAGCAAACTATTGTACCAAAAAGTTAAAAATTAAACAAAACATTAATAAAAAGATTAAACCCAAAATCTTAAAGAAACCTTCCACAACCAAAAACCCAAAATGGCAGATCTTACCTGCGTGAGGTCGGTAGGCTGAGACTGACTGCGGGGGGGTGAGGGTCGGATGGGGGCATCGGCGTCGGGGGTCAGCGGCATGGAGGGGCAGTGGCGAGGGGGAGGGGCCACCCCCCTTCCTGGGCCGCTGCTCGAGCTGCTGAACTCAATTTCCCGGAAGTCCAGAACTTGGTGTGTCGTCGCGGTATCACATTGACCCAATAAATCATCAGTTCTAAAAAAGTCGATCATCCTTACTTCCACAAACTTATTCCATAAACGTAACTTCATTAAACTTATAAACTTAATTCATAAACTTATAAACTTAATTCATAAACTTATAAACTTAGTTCATAAACTTATAAATTTAATAAATAAACTTATAAATTTAATTCATAAACTTATAAACTTAATTCATAAGCTAATCAACTTATTTCATAACATAAGTTCATGAAAGTTTCAATTTTTTTTATTTTGTTTCATCAGTATGAGAATTTGAAAATCGGAAGTGACATACGGGACTCTGGTAATCTCGAGCGATCTGTAATGATGCCGAGAATGTGCAGAAGAAGGTTCGTCATACAGAGACGCCGTCCTTCTGAAACTCCTGTTCTCCCTCAACTCCCGCCCATTGGGTCGAATTTGGACTTTACGTTGTTCGGGGCTCTGGCAAATGTTCAAATATTCAGTGTTAAAGTTTTTGTTTAATTACTGCAAGGTGAATAGTTATTATGTTAATATTTCAAGACTACCCAAAAAGATAAAAAAAAGTGTCAAACGGCCAATGTTAACAATTACATCTTTTTGAAGGTACCTACTGCATACAATATCTAATTATTACAAAACTAATTAGTATTAATTGGTTATCTTCAACTGAAAAATTACAACACATTTATTCAATAGTGTTTTATAACCAATCCTGCTATCTTCTTGTATATTTAGTTTAAAAATACAATTTTGTTAGTATGATTACATTACAAACATAGAAGCTCACCTGATCATTCTCCTGTTGTGGCAGAGAAGAAGGCGAAGTGTAGAATTGTTGTTGCTGTTGAAGAATGGACAGAATCTGTTGAATGTCTGACGATACTCGGGTCTCCAAGCTTTGAAGTTGTCTAGATAGAATTTTCTTTATTATTAAAAAAAGTTCCAAAATGTTTTCTAATATTTGTTCAAGCAATCGTAAAAAAATAATCTGTTCATCTTATCGTTTACAAATATTGTTAGTTTGAGAAAAAAATATTTTAGCAAAAATTTATGATGTGAAACAATCAGGAATAATATAAATAAAATGAATTATTCACTTTTCAAAGTAAAGCTAATTTGATTTTCAATTTAAAAATATGGAAAAATGATTATAACGTAAGTAGTAGGTTTGCAAAAGATAAATCTTTATTTAATAGCATTTGATATAAAACAGTTTAAAATGTAGTTTGTCAGGAGAAGATAATATTAAATTGAAAGTTTAAGATTAAACAAATTATAGAAATAAAAACAACTAATAATAATATTGGAAAACAGTTTTTATCGAACAATTCAAAGTTTTTTAATGTTTAAAAACCTTTAATTTTCAGGTTTTATTAGTTCACATTTACGGAAAAAATGATGTGCTGCTTGTCCCTGCTTTTGACTTTGCTCAAGATGCTAATTAACAATCGTAATTTCCTTTACTGTGAATATTAGTTTTTATTTTTATTTAAGAAAAAACCTTCTCAACTACAACTGAGGGTGGTTGTTTAAAAAATCTATTCACATTTATGCCCGAAAAATATGTAGGTTCAAACTTTCTGCAACTTACATTTGATAGCCTTTCTTCATACCTTTTTAATCATTTTAGATCAATGAAGAAAAACCAAAATGTTTCTAAAGGTATCACCAAAGTAAACATTTCCTCTTGCGGTTTAGTACTTTTCAAAAAATATTAAAGTATTGTATAATCTGGTATTATAACAAAAATTTGTACAAAGCTATATTTAAATTTTATGTTGTGTGTGTGAGTAAGTTGCATTAAATGCAATAAATTCAAAGGTATGTAGAATGGGAAGAAAATTTCCCTTCATAAAATGGCAAAAGATGGAAATCAATGACTGAATTGTTTCTTGACGACAATCGGTCTCAAGTAATTATGGTTTGTTGCAATGTAAATTTAGAAATTCAAAGATTTCAAGAAGACTTAAATTTGCCAAAGGAAAATTTTTAAAATGAGGAATACATTTCATTTAATAAATAAAAGTCATAAGATGATATACTTATCATTTCATTTAATAAGGTCAAAATTGATCAATGTTGTGGTTAGTATTAATAAAAAACTCGAATAAATGATGACGTAATAAACGAAGTATGTTCAATTGTTCAAAAAGATGGTAAGCAGTCAAGTCGTGTGGCGGCAAATTTTCTTGTAACTCACAGGCAGATAAAAAAATAAAAAAATGAATTTAACTTGATCTTCAAATTTAATTTATTAAAATTTTGCATGAAGGCATATCATACCATATTTCTCACAATAATGTTGATTAAAAACATACAAATGTATAAAGTATAAGCAATGCCAAAACCTTATTTATTTAACTGGCCTTTCATTTTCCCTTTAATCAATCATTTTTACATTACAATGATAAATCACACTCTAGAATATTTTTTAAACTGTCCTCAACCATCCAGCGATCTCACTTCAAACTACGTGATCAATGGAGCCTTACAACATTAAGGATTTGATATATGAAAATAAATTAATATAACAACACGATTTTAATTGACAATTAAAGGAAGAACAAAAAAAGAAAAGCATCACATAAAGATTTTCATAAAAATTTAATTACTACAAACAACGCAACAGCAGCAATTTCCTCCGAGGTATTTAATAAGACTTGCAAGACGTCAGTCATTTTACGAAGTTTCAATCCTTAAAGTTTAAGAAAGGGCTTTATCCACCACTTTTCTCCATGCATTGAATGCAAGTTTAATTTTATCTTTCTAATTTCTCTTTCCTATATTTTCCCTTTTACAGTAAAGACTCCATGTCTATAAGTAACCGTCTTACGCATTTGTCTTTCTTTTTTAATTCACAAACTTCAGCAGAAAGTGTTTGGCACTGATCAATTTTACATGTTACATGAGCAAACATTTTAATTAACTATTCCTTTTACACTTCATATTAATTTTTTAGGTTTGCATGCTTTGTTTCTGCTTCTAATAAATACTTTTCTACCTCACATAGTTTGTCCTTTATACTAGTATTATCTGTAGTCATCTTTTATAAATCAAATTATAATGTCTTATACTTCTTTTGAAGGTTTTAAATGTTTGCTTCTTCTGCCTTCACCTTGTTCAATAATTGGAACAACTCTTCTTATAAGCAAGAAATGTCCATCAATAGTTATTTTGATTTACTATTTCTTTTCTCAATTTCTACAGATTAAGATTCCATGTCATTATTTAAACACTACAGCTGTTGCTCTAGACAAATGTTGTCTTTTCTTACGGAATTATTTCTACCACCAACAGCTTTAAGATGGTCTTCATGCACAGCTAAATCTGCGGAGCATGTTGCAATATTTGCAGTTACCTAAGTTATCATTCCTTTTTGCTGGTTCTTTAAATTTTCAACCTTACATTTTGCATGTTGTAAATATTAAGCTTGTTTTTCCATAATTTCTTTTCTTTAAGCAACTTCCTCGTCTTGCAATACAACTTATTTTTTCAGCCTTTGAGTAGTAGCATGGCTGTATAAGTTTGCATCTTTCGTAAGAGAATTCATGACAGCATGACCATTTTACATGTTTTGGAGTTCTTGCCGAAGTTTCACTAGATTTTCAAGCTTAGTGTTTTTGTCTTACAAAAAGTCTTGAAGCGAGCCCAAATAATTTTCTTGAAGGTCGGCATTTCTTCTATAATAATGTTGGTCTGCTCTTTGTTGACAACTTTCATCTATGTTAAGACAAACTTCTGCCATCGTGTCGAATTATAAATAGTTCAATGATTAATATGTCTATGGAAGAAAGTTTATTTATACAAAATGCGATGATTATAACTACGAATTATACGAGTATATTTTTAAATCGTTTAACATAAGGATTAAAAGTCTTACCTAGGCCATTTATGGATTTATTTGCTTAAAATTTATCTTTTAGAAATTTATTTATTTAAGATTTATTCAAGAGTGTTGCATTTTCTTTTTAATCTTCTCCTTGCAATTATTTTTAATGAAATACAAATGGCACTAAGTTAAGGAAGAGTGCTTATGCAACAATGTTGTTGGTGTATTTCTTTGTGTAAAAACTTGATCTTGTGTCAAAGGATTGTCTGGAAAAGAAGTTTAGGTCTAAAAATTTATTGGTCGGGTATTTTTGTCGCAAATATATAGGCTTGCAAGACTAGTAAGAGATGGGAGCTTTTTCTTTAATACAAAATTCCAATGTAAACTATACAATTATGTATTATTCAATGAATTTTTCGAACGAGTGCGTGTGTTTGTGTGAGTGTAACAATATCAAAAAGCTATGATGGTCACCTTGTGAGACAATCCAGGCGGGTGTTGAGGAAGTTGGCGTCGTTCTGCTTAGGCGTCACTTGGTGAGTGAGTGAAGAGGCATCGATCGGCAGCGTAAGGCTCGAATGACGCGCATCACGACTTCTCTCGGGACTTACCATTTCTGCAACTATAAAATAAATATTAAAACCAGAAGAAGGAGGTCGCAAAGGATGTTTTAAAACATTCTAAGTATAAGTAAACTCTGAATTTATCAAATAATTTCTCCTTGTCTAAATAGTTCCGTTTCCTGCTCAACCTGGTTCGATCTAGATCGATTGGGATCGGTGCAGATCAATTTGGATTGATCTGGGTCTTAGCTTTGTTGCCGCGTGTCTTTTGGTTGGTATGATGATATAGGTAAAGTAACAATTTCCTAACAGGTATCCAAATCCGGACGCTCTATCATTTACACAAATATATTTCAAACTATTTTACTTAAAATATTGTTATGCACACAGAACATTTAAATGCGTATAACAAAGAGTAGGTATACCTCACACAACGTTTGTTTGTATAATGAAAATATATTTGGTTATATGCTAGAGTGTTCGGACTTAATAACTTTTCGAAACTCGATATTTTACCGATGTTGGTTAATTTAAAACTGTATATTTCAAATAATTTTTCAACGGAGCAGGAGTCTTATTTATTAGACGATTGTACATTATGCAACTAAATATCAAATTGCAACATAATAAAAATCATATAACTAGTGGCCTTGGATGTATTATGAAGCACATCCGCAACGCTTCTTATAGGCATGGAGGAGTTCCAGAAGTATCCCAGAACGCCTCCATCACCCTTCGTGAGCAGGTTAAACATTGAAGAGAAATAAAGAAGAGAGACTCACTTGGAGCTGCGTGGAGCAGCAGTGGCACATCCTCTTTTCCCGGAGGTCCAGGCGAAGACCCTCTGGAGGGGGAAGGAGACTCTCGCCCACCAACCCCCGCCGCTGACGTCACACTCGAAAGGACCCCTGAAAGAAGAGAGTTAAGGTAGAGGTCTCGCCCTTCACTTGGTACTTATGATAATCATACTGATGATGATAATGATAATCAAATTAAAATTAACCCGATTAATAGTATTTAATGTTGGTGATTTGGACATTGACCTAGGTCGCTTGGATGATTTGCTTCCTTCGCCCCTGCACACTCATTCTCTATATATTATGTTATAAAAATAACAAAAGCAAACGTTCATTTCCTTTGAAATAATTGTATCAAGGTTAAAATTGCTTAATAATATTTAGTTGATATATTGATACTGAAGAACAGTTACCAAGTACAACTAAGAAGTATATTTATTTCAAATGTTTTTTTTTATATTTTGTTGTGAACGTAGTTTAATGGGGCAATGTATGTGTAGGGGGAGAATGAAGAAATCACACTACCGACCTCGCATATTCATTGAACAAATCTTTAAATTATAATAAATGTAGCACAGGATTGACCTAAAATTTTATAAATGAACCAGTCAATGAAGATGGAAAACCAGATGCAATTGGAGAATAGTGACAGATTTGTCACCCTATTCTGCATTTAAAATTGTTTTCCATAGGTCTAAGTTTTATAAATTGTTCATTGATGTATTTTTCTAGTTTAAATTAAATTGCATTTAGTTCTTCTGAATCGAGTCTACTGTTCAAGCTAAAACTAAATGAATTTTACTAGTTTTGTACAAACTTTTAAACACATAAGCTCGTTTACATTCCTACTTCACAACATCTAAAATAAACATTTTAATTTTGTGTGAAATTGTTTTCTCAAAAAACTCATGTTTATAAGTTTTTGTTTTTTGTTTATACATATAGCGTCAAGTGTAAGTTTTGAATGAGAAATCATTTTAACAAAATTATTTTGCAATCGTTTACTTTTGGAAATATTTATGAAAATAGATAGCATATTTGCATGTTTTATCAAATGTAAAGCACAATTTCTTACAAAATTAATTATAAGATGAAAAATTTAAGTAAGAAATTCTTATTTTATGGACACATATTAGAAAAACAATGATGAAAGAAAGGAACTGGCATAAACATACACTGAAAGAAGTGACCACTACTAGCTTAAAAAGGCATCACATTGAAGCTAAACTTGCTATAACGTAAATACTATACCTGATTCATCCGAACTAACTGCATTTGTGAATCCCGCATGCAAAACAAATCATTCATCATTTATTATTTGTCATAAAAACAGTTTAAAAACATAGACCTTCAATATGACGCAGACCAACGTTGTTAAATATGAATTGTCTTAAGATTTAAAGAACGAAACAAACATTTGATTTATTTTATTAGGAACTATAAATTATAAAGTTAAGGTAAAAATGTTCTCTTGTTTTGTGCATTGATATAAATATACTTAATGAACTAAAAAATCATTGAGAAGAAGTAAACAAGCAAAGCAACAAAATGAATATAGCCTAAAACTAATAATAAAAAAAAACCCACTTTTTCTTATTAAGTTGAGAATTACATTAACAGTTTATATAACTAATGTTGGCTACATACATTAAAATGTAATTTACACTTAATGTTAAGCTAACCTTGTTTAAATAAAGTTGATGACAATAAGAAAAAGTCTATCTAATTTTTTTGTTTGTTTTGTAAGCGTGCTTTCATTTATAAAACTGTTTTACCTTTATTTACATAAAAAAGATCACTCAGTGTAAGGAAACATTTGTATTGAGCAGTTCAAATGCAACATTCAATTAACGAAACACTTGAATAATTGAATTTACCTTTTGCTTAAGCTTTAATTGAAAACATTAACACACCATTGATATCTAAAACGAAAGTTAACTTCGAAATTTTCCTAAAAATACATTTTGAAAATCTTAAAATTGGATCATCTTTACTTATCATAAAAATTAAGGAAACATTTTGAATACAAAATAAAATAAATAAATGTTGCCATTTAGCAGCGGATAGGCTTAATTGTTATATATTTAATGGATGTTTATGAATAAGGTTGGGATACGCTAATACCTTATGACACCTCATAAAGATAGTCCCTAAAAATTCTGGTAATTGTCACAGTAGTTTGCATTGATTTTATGTGGCCCTAAGCTATAGCTTAATTAGCTCTCTTTACTCGTTGTAATATATTTCTTATTATGAGAAAATACACTTTAAAATACTAATTACTATGTGTTGCACTAAAATGGATATGTAATGTACATGTTTAGATACAATGTGATGTGTAGGCAACAACAGAATTAGATTTTCCTAACCTAAGCAATATCAAAGTTATACAATTCCTAAATTCACTCTAATTGAAGCCTCTCATTCTGGATAATGCATCATTTTAATAGCATCACTCAGTATTGTAATGTTTTGTACCGGTCGGTATTGAGCATAGTTCATATGAACATAATATTACTAAGGGAGTTATTAGTTAACATAAAAATAACATTTAGAAAACAAAAACATTTGTTATTGCAGTTGCAGGTCATAGGTCATTAGTAAAGCATTATTTACTGTACATGACACATAGGAAAAACTAGTGTTGACTTGATTATAATTATTAATTAAGATGCATTTATTAGTTTTAAATGTACAAAAAATTAATGAAATATATATTGACAACATTAGAATATATGATATGTGATTCGCATAGATAAATTTATATAAATTTATATATAATAGCACACGATAAAGTAACAAAAATGGGGAGAGGAGACACGTTGCTATTAATGAGAATATATTGATCAAAACAAAGTTGGTATTAATGAGAGTAAATATAATGACCACAGTTGACATTAATGGAAATATAGTGACTACAAAGTTGAATAAATAATTGTTACTCATGAAAATATATTGAATAAGTTGTCATTAAATGTTTCATGAAAAGTAGAGATCTTAAGAGTATTCATTCCAAGGAGAGTTTGACAGGCCTTACCATGACGCCCCTCCGAACGATAGGCACACACGTCGCCTTTACTGTTGGCTCTGTGGACTCGACCCTCGACTTTGTGGTGTTGGAGGTCGGTGAAGCTGCGCTTGATTTGGGTCAAGACGCCTAAAATGATTTGGAGACACGACGGGCGTTAGTGAGCTGACGGCGGGTCTTCATGCAAATGTGTTATACAAGGCAATACCGCCATTTTGTAGAATGGAATGAATTGTTGTTTAAACTTTGTGTGGATGAGCTTAATGGACATTCCATGTTCAGAAGCGCAGTTTAATTTGTAAGTTCGAATTCATAATGACTGGTGTTGAACCGAAATAGGAACAAACGTTTACTGTAAATCCTTTGGAACGTGGTATAATATATATAATATACAATATATAATATATAATATATAATATAATATGATAATATATACAGTATATATATATATATACTGTATATACAGT
>JARUHE010339318.1:0-10532 GCA_031471125.1 Archaeomysis grebnitzkii | reverse complement strand
TTCCATCTGCTGGTTATTTAATCTCTCTTATTAACAAAACAAAAAAGCTTCCATCCGCTGGTTATTTATATTAAAACATTAATATAAACGAAAATGTGAAACTTTAAACTTGAACACATTGTCACAATGAATTTTGTTTTCTTCAAATGAATATGAACAAAATAAATTCTATAAATTTGTGTCAATGTTAAATTTATTTTCTTTTCTATTTATGTTACGTTAACATTTGCGATATGGACTGAAATACGTTAAAATTAGTGCTGGAAAGAACCCTTATTGTTTGCTCCCTGCGTGTCCCTTGAAGCGTTAGAGATTTATTTATGTGTTTAAAAGACGAAAAAATAATTGAAACATTCGTGTTTGGTTTTGTTGTGTGTGCAAGAACGTCGAATTTGAGAAGCAAACTGTCTCCTGTTCCGAGAGACATGCAAGAAAATAGTATTAGGAAACAGTTATGGCTTTGTCTAGATTAATGTTGCTATGTGTGCTCCAGCTTTGGTTCTATTTATTTTGTACAAAGTGAATGACAACTCTTAGATGAAGTTGTAAGATGTAATTGAACATACCATTCCTTACACATAAACATATGTATGCGCACGCACACACGCTTAGGCGCACATACGTTCATACGTGCGTGCACACGCGCGCACACACGCGCACGCACATACATACACACGCACACATATACATACATACATACATGCATGCATGCATGCATACATACATACATACATACATACATACATACATACACACATACATACATACATAAATACATACATACATACATACATATTATATATCATATATATCAATGCCAATATATAAGTATAGTAATCTGTAAGAAAATAAATTATACCGAGCTCTTATTTCGAGTAAGTATATCTTACATTTGATTTATCATGGTTTGAAAGTCTTGGACGTTTTCCAAAAATAAAAAGCGATGTTTTAAGATATAAACATTTACGTTGAGAAGTGCAATACAAACAGTTCCTTTTTCGTTTGATGATAATGACCCACTATAAGTTATGGCCGATGGAAGCAGAGAAGTCTAATGTGACACTTATACTTGTCTTGGAGACGTTTTTTAAATAATATTTTTAGACATTTTAATTTTTTAATACTTAGCGAGCCACTATGGTGGCGATCTGAAGTTTTAAAAGTCGGCAAGCCACTTGTTCGGCTTGATGTTATGTGGATATTAGCCAAAACATCGGCCCATCATTACTTAACACTACATTGGTAGTCGGTGGAACCGATATATCGGCTTTGGTTATAAGTTGGCAAGCCATTAAAACAGCATACGCTAAATGGTCAGTAGAGCCACTAAAATTGTGATTTTTTTATGAGACATTTATTTCGTAGTGCCTGCAGCGAGGAAAGGGCTAACAATTACATCACAAAATAAAACATACATTTATATTCTAAATTAAAGATTGTCTCAAAACTCAAAATAAGTTATACTGTGGGAACAACTGAAACTAAAAAAGAAATAATCAAATAAATTTCTTAAAAATTTTGAATTTAAAAATTTATTTTTCATCACCTATAAGGCCTATCATTCATCCCTTCTGAGGCCATAAATAACATACTTCTTTCAAGGTAGAATTAAAAAAACCCAGACAAAACAAATTTTACTTTCTAAAAATTATTCATAAATAAATAAATTTGTTAATTTAACAATGATGATATATGTTTTGCTTTTTTCAATTTGGTAAGCCTTTCATACAATAAATAAACTTTTTTTATGTATTAGTTTTTGTTATTATTATTGTGATCAGAAAATATTTGTAATTCTTTTACAAAAAAATGTAAGCTGGTACTCAGTTAACTTTTTTATAATGTCTTGTTGCGATGGAAGGGGAATTTTATATTGTTTTTAAAATGAGTTTCTATGCAAATAGATGTGTTGAAGAAGAGAACATTGTTTAATTTCCCTCCTTTATCAGTAAGGTTGGTTTTATTTTTGGTGTACTGAAAGGTACTTTCAATGGTCTAATGTTCAACATGAACAAAATGAGATCTTTATGCCTTATTAAAACAGTCTTATAAGTTGGATTACTGGGTGAGATTTTTCACTTTTTATTGTTTGCTGTATACATTTTTTCAAAGAATATATGGATCGACAATAGCACAAGTGAGGTAAACTTTATATTATCTAAACACTATTAACTTACTTGTGCTATTTTCCATCCATATACTTCCCGATACTTTAGGTTCTAAATAACCTATCATTTGTATGTTATAAATTATCAATTATATTAAAACTATGGTTATTACTTGCAACATACAAACTAATATAGATTTATCAATATAAACCAGCCTAGTTTAAAAATAGTTTAATCACATTTAATATTTTACTAAATATATAAAAAAAACTTAATTCGCCAATATGTATCTAAAATAGATTGGTATTGCTCTTATCGATGAAAATTACATCGTAAACAAACTGTCACGAGATTCGTTTTACGTGGTTTGTAACTTACTGTATTTATTGGTTTAATTTTTCTATTAAACAATCATTTCAACACTAATATTTTATTGAAGTTTCAATAAGTTATTAATGTTTTAATGTTATATATATTAAGTTTGTTGGAAATATGTATACATATGAACACACAAATCCATAAGTAGTGTACGTAAATTGTGTATATAAAATGCTTTGCTCATTTTCTGGTACTGTATATCATCGCTGTATACTTCCTGTTTTATAAGCAACGAGATTCAAGTTTAAACTTTGAGTATTTGTTTCCTGAATTATTTATTCAGTTCATGAATTCTGAACAAAATATCAAAGTAAAAAATGTTCTTCACTGATACATTGTGAAAAAAATGTTGTTTCGTTTCCTTGAATAACTTTTGTCATCCCTTTAAAAAGTTTCTCTTAAGTCTCTCGAATTTTATTTTTAGTATTCAGACTATTTTGCTTAAATTTGATTAAAGTTTGAATGATCTTATAAGAATCATTAACTAGCTTCAAGAATTTAAAACAAAAAACATCTTAAAACATTGTTTGAAAAATATTTTTTTTAATATAAGATTTGCTAAATTGTAAGTTTCTATACCTTTGTTAATTCTGTTGATCATGAACAAAAATGAGTAGGTTCCAAACTAAGTCATTGTTTGGTTACATATTTTTTACTAATTATAATATACACAACGACCAAACTAGAAATACAAAGATCATTCACAATTACCGTGAATATGTATTTTAAAAATTTACAGGTATACATGTGAATACATATGTTCAACTGTAGCCTTCGGGGGCCAAGACTTGCTTTTCGAGCTACAATAATAATGTAGACTTGTCCAACTTTGCAATCTCCATTCTAGAGAAAATGTTTATTACAGGATTACAAATATAAATATACAGTATATGTTTTACTTTGTCTTAATGTTTGCTGTTTCAAAAATCTTCAATTGACGTTTTTATGTTTCGCAAATTTTCAAGTGTTTCTTGATGTTTACAAATATTCAATTGATACTTTGATGTTTCAAAAATCTTCAATTGATGCTTTGATGTTTCAAAATTCTTCAATTGATGTTTTTAAGTTTCGAAAATTTTTAAGTGATGTTTTGAAGTTTCACAAATCTTCTGATGTTTATAAATATTCAATTGATGCCTTGATGTTTAAAAAATCTTCAATTGATGTTTTTATGTTTTAAAATTTTTTTAAGCGATGTTTTGATGTTTATAAATATTCAATTGGTGCTTTGATGTTTAAAAAATCTTCAATTGATGATTTTATGCTTTGAAAATCTTTAAACGGTGTTTTGATGTTTAATAAATATTCAATTGATGTTTTGAGGTTTCACAAATCTTTAAGTGATGTTTTGATGTTTTATAAATATTCAATTGATGCTTTGAGGTTTCACAAATCCTTAAGTGATGTTTTGGTGTTTCAAAAACATTAAACTGATGTTTTGATGTTCAGCAAATTATCAATTGATGTTTCATAAATACTCAAGTGACGTTTTGATATTTAACACATATTTAATTGATGCGTTGACGTTTCTCAAACCTTCAATCGATGTTTAACAAACATTCAATTTATCTTTGATATTTCACAAACTGTCAAGTGATGTTTTGATGCTTATAAAATCTTGAAGAGATCTTTTGGTGTTTCAAAAAAGTTCACGTGATGTTTTGTTTACAAATAATAATAATAATAATAATAATGATGTTTTGTTTAAAAATATTTTTTTTAAACTGTAATTATAAAAAAGGAAAAAAGCTCAACAAAAAAATATTTCTTGACATCAATCGTTTGAGCCAAAAAATTTCAGAATTGTAAATTTAATTAAATCGTTTTCCTTTCATTTTTATACAATTACAAAAACTTAGAAAGATAAATAATTTATATTTTAAAAAATATTTTGTAATAAATAACTAATTTTATGTATTTATAAAAACCAAAAAACATAACTTGAATGAAATTTATTATATTTTCTAATGAAAATAGAAAATTATAATTACATTTTGGCAGCTAAAAATAAATGGTTTATCTTTTAAAATCTAAAATAAGAAAGTAAAACAATTTGAACAATTTCTTCCATAAAAAAAATACCACCTCTAAAATATATAATATAATAACATAACAAATATAACATAATAATATAATAAAAAACAATATAATATAATAATATAATATAATAACATAACAAATATAACATAATACTATCATAAAAAACAATATAATATAATAATATAATATAATAACATAACAAATATAAAAAAAAAAAATCAAATAAAACAAAAATCGTTCCATCATCGTGTAATGAAAATAAAAAATGGAGGAAATTTAAAATCTTTGCAGAACAGAAATAAAATCGCGAAGAAATGCCAAGAATTTCGATCAGTTTAGAATCGACGTCAGATGGAAACCTCGTAATTGCTCGCATCCAAATTCGAACCTCTGCTGTGAAAAAATTTACTCAAAATGTTTTTTTTTAATTATTATTGTTTGAAATTTTTTGGTCATTATCATTTTTTGTTGCGACATTTCGCTTAAATGTTGCGTTCCGAATTGTTTGTTGCTTTATCAAGCTTTTAGACCTCGAATGTCTATGTATCGAGATGTCACCATTCGGAGGAGGATAAAATCCGTATACATTTAAAAAAAAGTAAAGTCATATGTTTTTTGCTTTTATTATGCTTTTATTCACCGAATTTATATGTCGACATTTTGCTAAGGTCTTTATTTCTTTAAAGAAACAACTTCATTTCTTCAATAAGGCCAATTATATACTTTTTTAAATTTATAATAATAATAATATGTGGGGCTTTTATACAGCAGGTCTCATCGAACTTAACCGATCTCTTTGCCGCTTCACATATCAACCTTACTCTTACTACCCACATCAAATGACGTGCACCCTAAGAATATGCAGCCGACATATAGCGCGTCCTCTGAGCCGGGGTAAGCTTAGAATATGAGATTTTAAGAGAATACAGCCACGTTCAAATCCCAATGAAATAGCCTTATAGTAGACTCGAACCAGCGCCAGTGAGATCTGCTTATGCAGCATTAATCTCCAGGCAGCGTTCGTAACCAGATGATAGAAATAATATACAATGTGTATACTTATGTTGTGTATATTTATACAAATGAGAAAAAGGTTTACTAATTGAACAATGAATTATAGGATTTTTTTTAAATCTTTTATTTTTCAGGGTTCTTTAACCTGATAATAAAAAATGAAATGAAAGATGGATGCTAAAAGTATGTCACATATTCAGTAATTTAAAGATATTTATATGGACAACCAAAAAATAAAACATAACACATTTATAATTATAGCTTTTAATAGATGAATAAAAAAGTTCACAACAGTAGTTAAGCAATTTACAAACATTTGGAAAATGAATTCGAGTTTAGAATTGTTTATGTTTATTTTATTGATTCACAAATCAGAAAAAAAAACATAAATACAGTATTGGAATATTTTCCTTTTTACATTATTTGTTGTTGTTGTGTTAGTATTGATCCATTCGGTGTCTAATTAGCATTTGAGCCGGCCTTTAATTGCATGACAACAACCGTTCTTACTTTTCCATTATTGTATAAATAAAATCAATATTTTGAACAAATGTTAATTTAATTATAAATTATGAAACTCAATTTTTAATGAATTAAGTCTAATTCAATTCTACAAATATAAATAAATTTTGCTTTTAAATTTTAAGTGAAATAGTAAAAGAACAGCAATAGTTTTTTAATGAAATACAAATAATTCAAATTATAACATAAAGTTTAGTTTAAAATTTCAATAAAAGTTTTTATTAAACTTATTTTGAGCTGGAGGAAATTAACACTTTTTTAAAAATTATTTAGATCTGACGTTATAGAATATGTTTATCAAATAAGATCAGGCGCTCCACCAGCTGTATATAATGTGAAATTATTAAGTAAACAGTCGCTGTCACATGTCAAGATGAAAGACAATGTTCCACTATATAGGCCTACACAAGTTGACGGACGTTTAATTTCAGTTCAATCCAGATGACACAATGTTTGTTTGCCATGACAATCATTTAATTTTATTCTAATACAATTATTCTGTAATATCAGATAACAAGTTTATAGTATTGGAAAACAAATCTCTGATGAGAATATTAGAGATTAGTTGGAGGGACAGAGTGAATAATGCTAGGCTAAGCGAAATAGCAACAAATGTATAGCCTGTAGACGAATAAATTCAACTTTCTCGCTGGAAGTGGTTGGGATATAAAATACGAGAAGAAAAGTGAACAAAGTGCTTGAGTGGGAAGCACAGGGAATGAGAGCTCTGGACGGTCAAAGGAAACCTGGAACGAACTATGAAGCGAGAAGCAGGAGATAGATGTTGGAAAGATCTGTATTGATTTATTGATTGATTGATTAAATTAATTAAATGGAATGTTGTCTAATGCCCGGCACTACACATGTAAGGTATTTACAATTGCCTTATTTATAAATATTGACTAAATAACATAAAACATGTTAAGAAAGATAAGAAAAAATGTTAATTAAAGCTGATAGAACAGTCCAACAGATTTCAAAAAGCGAACTAAATCTAAGAGCAGGAAGTCATCATTTAAAACCAAATTGTGCTCTCTCACCAGAGTAGGTTGTCATTGTACATACAGTTAAAATGTGATCAACGGTTAGCATACAGTTGCATAACGGACACACCGGTGGAACATGATCAACTCCTGAGCACAATAGAAACTCTTGAGTCAGCTTCATGTTCCCTATTGACAGCTTCGCCAGAACAACATTGGCACGCCTTAGGAGGCTGATATGCGTAAGCCAGTGGGATCTGTTGGGGCGGATGGATCTTAATCTAGTTTTGGTGGTGTTAATGAACCAACGATCTTGCCGTTGACCAAATACGTAACGACGAATGGAACATTTAACATCATAAACAGGAATGGCTATGCGAGCAGACTGTATTGCACCGTGATACATCTTGTGGCCATATCAACTAGTTCGTTCCCGGGAATCCCCACGTGTCTAGGAACAAACATAAATTAACTGTGCGATACCTGGTGGACAGCCTGTAGAGCCATTCCTTAATCTCCAGCATTAGCAGGTGCCTGGTGAAATATGATTTGATCGCAAGGATCACGCTCTGAGAGTCATTGAATATTACAAACTTGACCCTGGAGCCCCATCGAAATAAATGCTCCAGTGGTTCCAGTGCAGCTAACACTGTATACAGCTCCGCAGAAAAGATGAAAACATTTGTCAAATGGTGATGTTTTGGATGTATACCCATCAACTGAGAGAATACATCCCACACCATTCGGGAATTTTGTTCCGTTAATATAGACATGACCTTCCCCGCCATGGGCATCATGCAGATTTAGCTCAAACAAACAAACATGACCATATGGTGAAGATTAAGGTGGAGTTGGGGATGGTCCAATGGACATCACAGTATTGGTCGTTGTCGAAAATTTACGAAGAGTGTAAACCTCACGATCCTCAACAGGCGCGGACTAATCCCTGCTGTGTGAGGACACATTGCGTATGTTTGGGTTAGATTTGCAACCATGTATTTATTAGACTGCGCACAACTGGCTAAGGGGAGTCTGTAGAGAAGAGCGATAGAAAGAAGAAATTCAAAAAGGTTAAAATCCTTCTTAATGGCTAGGACAACATCATCGATATGCTCCTTAAAAATGATATTGCAGTCCAGAATAATGCTGATAAACTTCAAGGAGCTGTTGTAGTCGATGATGGATTTCCCTGTCCCTGGGAATATCTGTATGAGCTGGCCCAAGATATGTGGTGGTGAAATTAGTTCACTAAGGCATTATTAAATCCTTGGAGTGCAACAGGAATCGATTGATTTGATTGGTTTACATGTTTTGTTTATAATTTTAGAGAAAAAAAACAAAAAACATAAAGGTGTAATTGCATTGCGGAAGATATTAGCTAGAAGGGTGTGGAAGAGACTTATCCATAAGAGTGATCTCGTATAAAGACAAAGTTGTGACACTTTCGATGAAGACAAATAATATTATTTTAAATAAAAACTTTCACATCAAATACGACATAAAATTCAAATCAATATTTTGAAGATTCAATTTATTTACAATGTGAGAATGACATAAAACTTGAAATGTAAAATCTCTGATTCACATTATTCTAACTCTTACCTTAAAAACTTGACTTGAAAAATGAGAAAATGATTGTTTCATAAAAAAGTATCAAAAAATCTTCTGAAGTAAAAGATAAAAAAAGAAAATGAAGAACGATTTAATCTTTAAAAACTTCCTGAATTTGTCTTTATATATTTTTAAGGTTTTCTTATTCATTTTGTTTTTGTATTGCCGAAATATTTTTTCGGTTTCAAAGTAAAAATGGTTATAGTTCAGATTTATTTTTGGGTTTGACTTTATATTTTTGCATTGGTGTATATAGCCTTATTTTTTTTACTAAGAATTGTATATATCAATGATGCTCAAATATTTTGTCTTTAATTAGATAAATTTTAAAATAATTTTGTATAAAGCACTAGTTTATATTTTAGTTAATGCAATTAAAAAACAAACAATGTTTTGCCAATTAACATAATTTTAATTCTTTAACAAAAAAATGAAGCTCACGAAAAATTAATGTCTAATATATTTTTTAAATTTCAGGAATTTTTTTTTTGGAAATAGGATTGTAATGATTAAAATTCCAAATTACTTTTAATGAGTATGAAAAAAAGTTTGACCTGCAAAAAAATGGGCTTTCATGGTGGATTGGACTTGTCATAACTATAATCTAGCATGATCTCTCTTTTTACAGTTTTTATTTGTTTTTGTTTCGCTCAGAATTTTTTCTAATTATACAATCCTAAAAAGTAAAACCTGAAACAATAAAATATTTAAGATTTATCTTAAATCTATAAGGCATAACTTACATTTTTAAAAATGGTTTTATAGTTTCAAGTTCTAAATATAAAATTACTTGAATTTCAATTTTTTTTAATGTTTTTTGTAAAAATCTAGAAACCCATAATATAAAAAGATGCAGTTTACCTTCTATTATCTATCACAACAACAAAACTAAAATTTATAACAAATGAAATAAATTCTATTTCCATTGCACATACTTCAATATATACCTAAGGTTAATTATAAAGAGAAATAAAAAAATCGTGAAGACAAAGGTTGATTTGATAACTTGTATATACAAACAGGATAAAATAAAAAAAAAACACAGATGCGATTATATATTAGTCTTTTTTGTGCAAAAACATTCTAACGCTGAAAAAAAAGTTGCAATGTGATGGAAAAATTATTTATAAAGATGGAAGAAGATGAATTTTTTGTCCTTAACTGGATTGTCTAATAAGTTCGAAATTAATTTTCTTATTAGGAGGAATTCCAATATGTCTTCCATTGGTCCCACTAAAACATTTTATTACTTCCATAAAAACCTTAATCGGTTAAATTATATACGAGTATACACACACACATATATATATATATATATATACACATTTACTAAAATTTCTGCCTTCATGTGTAATTTCATACTGCAAAAGTGGTTTTCGGGTACATTTGACCTTCACAGTTGTAAATCAAGTTTACACCTGAGTCCATGATCTTTTTTATGCTGAATTAACAAACAAATTCATTTAAAAATCGATGTGTTTGCTACATGCGTCCATTTGGTAATATAATATTGTCTATAATTAATTAATTTATCTTTTGTTACCTAATTATATAGCATTTTTCTTGGTACAGATGAAGCCATTTAATTTACACACACACACATATATATATATATATATATATATATATTTATGTGAAGGGGCACTAATTTTTCAATTAATGAAATTTTGAGATATTTTACATGGTATAAATTTTTAATCTTTCTTGTATGAGCTTTTTCAATAAGATGGGTGATAGTTTTAACATTATTATCAAATTCATTTAATGTATTTACAAACATATTTAATTGCAATCTAGAGTTCGCTATGGCAATAGCTCTTCAGGCATTTGTTGTTTCATTATTTTGAATAAGTTTAAGTATTATGTTTTGTAGTTA
>JARUHE010339307.1:0-10532 GCA_031471125.1 Archaeomysis grebnitzkii | reverse complement strand
ATTTTTTTCTAAAATGATGTTTTCTCACTTTGTAACACCATTTTTGATTTGATATTTTTAGAGAATTTTTTTTAAAGATACTGAATGAATCATCTCGAGACATTTGAACCGTCCGGTTCGTGGATTACTAGTTTTTCAAGTTACTGAATGAATGGTCGCCAGACATTTGAACTGTTCGGATCGCGGATTAATAGTTTGTTTGAAGAGTTATAAAAAATGTTATTAAAAAAGTTATTTATTATGACCATCAAATCAAAAATTACTTTAAAAAGGTATAGTCGAAAACAGAGTTTCTTAACTCTGAAAATTTTTGAGCAAAAGTTTAAAGTTTTTGTTTGAAGAGTTACAGAAAATTTTGTTTGTAATAACCATCTAACCAATATTACCAAGAATGATTTTTTCATACAATAAATATTTATAAAATTATACCCAAAAATAGAAGGTTTGCCATTCATATCGGAAGATATTGGTGACCGCAGTCCTCTGGTTGTTTAATGAATTTTACTATAATCAATAAATGTAATTTATTTAATGAAATACAATTCTATTGAATTTTAGTTTTGCTGATTCTAACTTATTCTTTTTAGGCTAGCTCATTTGATCTCCCAGGTGGTAATTTTATGAATGTCTTCTCTTCTGAAACCATGACTTTCACAATAAAAATGTATAAAGAAGGCCTAGTTTCTACCACAGTCGAGTATTACACAAAAAATGTGGACAAACATATTATACTTAATGATGTAAGTATTAAGTTATTATACATTTGTAAAAATAGTAATAATTGTTTTTATTGTAAAAGTGTATTTTTTTTCTTATTTTGAAAAGTTTTGAGTAAATGTATAAGACTAACAGAACTGAAGCTATGCGTTACTGTTATCTGATTAGGAAAATAATTCAATTATTTATCTAGGTATGAACGTTTTATTTGATTGTATTTTAATCTGTTTAAAACATTGAATCAATTATCAGTTCCACAAGATATATTGTTATGAGCTGAATAAAAATGTAACAGGCAAATGTATTATTAATTCTCTAGTAAATTGTGTTTAGGACTGTTCATACAAGTATCATGTTATTTATTCTCATTGAATTAAGTATAAACACCTTTTTCATGTACTTTTAAAAAATTAAATACAAAAAAACAATTAAATTAAATGTTTTGTACTTTTTGTTCCCCTGGAGATATTACTGAATGCTCATTGCTAACTTTGTTGAGCTTTTCTGCTCTACTAAGTATCTGTTCATAAGATTTTAGTTTGAACTGCTTAATATGTATTGGAATGAATTTTCTCATAAATTATTAGTTGGTCTTGTTGACAATATTTTCTTTCTACTAACATTAATTGACAAGAAAAATTAGTTTATCTTGTAAAGATAGTACAAGATATTCATTACCTATGTAAAGTTTAGGTTGAGATAATGTTTGCATGTTTTCTCTGTTGTATATTGATTGTGTTATTAAGCTGTGTTTGAAAAACAGCTTTAATAATTGAGCTCTGTTTAGTTTTGTGGTTGGGGTTGTTATTGTTGCTTTTTTAAAAATTACATAATTTTGCATAAAAGTTTTGTTACTAAAGATTTTTTGTGGAAGCGGTATTTATTAATTAAAACATTCATTTTATGAGAAAGTTCAAGTTTATGTTTAATCAAGATTTTTTTCGAGCGTGCGCAGCGAAGCTCTACATAGGCGTAGCAATTTCGTCTATTTTCCGATGTCCTCATCATGGTCAGCGTTAGACAATGACTTGAATGCTTATATATAATCTATACTATTATTATTTCTTTTCATATAGGCATAGTTATTGGTTTCAATATATTACTAGGTATTTTTATTTGGTTTTATCACTTTTCATCTACATTTTTTCATCAAATTAACTTAGAAAAAATTTTCAGTAAAATTTTTTATTTTTTTATTTATGTATCAATAGATTGGAAATGGTCTCTAAGGTGATTTTTTGATAAAATTATGTTTTATCACTTTGTAACACCATTTTTGATTTGATATTTTTGGAGAGAAATGTTTTTAAAGTTACTGAATGAATCGTCGCGAGACATTTGAACCGTCTGGTTCGTGGATTACTAGTTATTTGTAGGTGTAGAGAAAATTTTATTTAAAACAAAACTGGAGATTTTAAGATAAATTCTTATTTGAAGGTATAAAGAGAATTTGATTGAAAATAAATGAAAGAAAAGTGTTAATATATTAATATGTAGAATTGTATTAAATAATTACACACTTTTAGATTTTTTTAAACATAAAAACACCTTTTGATGCATAGCATTTACTCATGCTTGTTTTGGATAAATACTAGCTTGATTTTGAATAAAAATGTTTTACTTTTTGAATAATCAAAATTTTTTAGCAAAATTCTATTTTTTATTCTTTGATAAGAAAAGGTTCAGCTCTATGCAATTTTTTTTCACTCAAACTAGCCATTTTTTGAAGAAACGCCATCTTAAGAAGATTGTGAAATCAGCCTTAAAAATTTCAAAATAGAGCTTAATTGTTGAACCAATGTTTTCTTAGGGTATCCATCCAAGGATACCCTATTACAATCGACATGTGTGTGTCAGTCCGTCGTCATCTCGCGTTCATATTGTAGATGAAGGTAAATGTTAAAGTTTTTCATTTTTTATTTCACAGTTTTTTTATTGAACAAAGTTTATAGATAATGAGCTGAATAATATCTTTGCTTAAATAAAAAATTCCAGCTCCAATTAACTTAGAAAATATTTCATTGTTTTTATAAGAGGTGAAGGTAAATGTTTAAGTTTTTTAATTTACAATTTTTTCTTGCATTATAACTTTGCTTAAAAATTAACACGTTTCTATGGATTTTTTCCCTAAAAATGATGGTTTTTAATGAACTTAACAAATATTTCGCTATCTTTTTAAGTAGCAGAGACAAATGTTAGTTCTTTTATTTAAATTTTCAATTAATCTGTCATTTAGGTTTTTGTCTTTTACTGAAACCATTTTTTAACTTTTGGTTGATGGATGCTCTATTATATCCAAATTTTTAAAAACTAGTCATTTTGAGAGATTTATGGACTCGTGTCCTAGAACTTTTAAAGTATGTAATTTTTTATACACATTTATGCTGGAATTTATGAGTATTTTTTATGTTTCTATTGATAAATTATTCGTATTTGAATTCAATATAAAATGGATTAATATTTAATTTATCTTTTGCCTGCCAGACTGTGAGTTAAATAACATTTCTGCATGACTATTATCTATTTTTTAAAACTTTAAATTTTTACTTGAATTATTAATTTCCTTATCTTCGAAATTTTTGCTTAACAAAATTCAATTTTTATGTTTTAGTTAAGACCACCAAAAGTTTTAATTCACTGTTTTCTATATTGTGAAGTGCCTATTTTCATCTTAAGTATAATTAATTTTTTAGATTTTTTTTAGAAATTTACTAAAAGATTTATGTTTATTTTTTTTATTTTTTTCATTACAAAGCATCACAAATTTGATTTCTTTTTGATTATTTTTTTTTTCACATTTGATAGATTTAAAAAAAATAGATAAGCTAAGATTAGTTGGAAATTTATTTTGTTTACTAAATTATTAGATGATGTGCAATTTCTTTGCTTCATAATATTGAGGATAGTCTACAGTCTCTAAAAATAACCTTTCTAGAATATTTTATAAATATCAATATTTATCCAAAGTGTCTTTTCTGAAATATTGCATACACTATACAGTATACGGTTTTTGTTTTTCAAAATATACTCTTAACTCAAGTTACTACTTTGGTCCATAAATCTAAGTTTTGAAATTGTAAAAATTTAAATTTCATTGAATGAAATGCAAAAAAAAATTGTTCCATAAACTTTATATTATCACCAGACGAACAAAGTTCATAGCATTGAATCCTTCTCAGTTGCATGAAAACAACGGCAATTGGTTATTCAATTGAAATGAATTGAGGTAAATGTCCATGCCAGCATGTGCTTTTTCTTTTTGGGGGTTGAGGAAGGATTTAAGAAAGTCTGATGCAATGGAAGGGTTGTTATGGGTATTATGAATTAATTTTGTCGTGTTTTTATAGGAACGTGGATAAGCTTACAAGGTTAACAAATACATTGTAAGTATTGTTACATATATTTTTATTTTTTATGGGAAATAACAACAGACTGAGGGAATCTGGTGCATTGGAAGGATTGTTGCATACAGTGTGGTTTATTTTTACTTTTAAAGAAAGTGTGATCAGCTTTAAAAAACTCAATGAAGTCATGAACCATTGGCGAGTATGGTATTTATTTATAGAGAATTAGATATTCAATAAAAGCGTAAATGAAGTTAGAAGAATAACAATACCAAATCTTAATTACAGGGGCATGCACTGTTTTTTATTTTTGAACATTAAATGATTGTTTCCATACAACTGCTGGGTAGCCTGCCAAAATGAGTAAGTGATCTTGCTGAAACTTTCCTATAAAATATGGTCTTTGCTCTATAGTAAGTGGGCATGCCCCTGTGGTGCAGAGAAGCTTGTTCTCATAATCAAACACCACCGAATTGACCATTTTTTATTATTTTAAATATTTATTATAAATTTGTCCAGAAAATCCTCATTTAACCTATACCACACTATACATTTTTTAAATGTGAGGGAAAACAGGTTACATGAATAAACACTCATTGGTACACCAGATGTAGTTTGAATGAACCCTCATTAATGCACCAGCTGTAGGGTGAACAAGCACTTATTGGTACACCAGATGTAGTTTGAATGAACCCTCATTAATACACCAGATGTAGGATGAACAAACACTCATTGGTACACCAGATGTAGTTTGAATGAACCCTCATTAATACACCAGATGTAGGATGAAGAAACACTCATTGGTACACCAGATGTAGTTTGAATGAACTGTCATTAGTACACCAGATGTAAGATAAAAGAACGGTCATCGGTACACCAGATGTAGGATAAGTTATAGACATTATGAACTAAGGCATTTGTTGTTATCTAGAAGGTTATTTATATATTCATTCATTTTAACAAATATTTAAAGAAAAAACAATAAAACTACTTAAAACGTATACATGCCTATATTCAACAGCCTAACTCAAATTGATAATTCAAAATAACAAAGTATAATAAAACATTACAACCTGGCAGACGAGGGACAATAAAAACTTGGTTTTTTATTTAACATAGGCAGATACAATTTCAAAAGCACAGTGTTTTTAAAAGTTTTAAAAAGAAACTTTAAAAACACACAAAACTTAATATTTAGAAACAGCATTGTTCATGGTCACAAGTTGACTGTAACCATGAACCGTGATGGTTCGAAGTATTAAGTTTTGTGTGCTTTTAACATTTATTTTGTATTTTTTTTTTAAAACTGCTTTTATCGTCGTTCGTCTGCCAGGTTGTAATGTTTTATTATATTTTGTTATTTTGAACTATCAACTTGAATTAGGCTGTTGAATATAGACATGTATACATTTTAAGTGCACGACTCCAATTACAGTCGTTGTGTCATCTTTTTAATATTTTTTCATGTTTAATTTCATCTAACTGTTTCATCTAAAGAAAAGATTGTAACTTTTCAGTAGTGAAGATGTTGAACATTTGTAAATGTTTTTCTAATACATTTCTTGGTGTTTTATAAATAGAAAATTTATGTTTTATAATCTATAGAATATATTATTAAATAAAATAATAGTTGCATGTCTAAAGTTTAATAATTTTTAAATAAATATTCTTTTCATGTTGACACTTAAAAAAATTATCATTATGTTTTCTAAAGTAACTTTCAACTTTTGAAAGTAAGTTTGTTTAAATATATTACAATTGTCTTTATGTCATATTACTTTGCACAATGTTTGAAACAATTTTTCATCTTTCTCATGAAATTATGAATTGAACAAATGGTTACACATGTACAAACAAATGGGATGAAAAATATAAATTTTAGTTTTGTTCTATGCCAGGATGGAAGGAGAATAGAGAAGAAGCTTATGAAGAAGTTTGGATGCAAGGTTGCAAAAGTTCTCCCTGCCATAAAGAGAGCCCCTCTTCTCAACCCATACTTCACAAGTTCAGGTGGGTTTTTTTTTACAAAATATTCTCATTTTAACTATAACTAATGTTACCATTATATTGAAATTGTTTGGTTACTTTAGATTTTGTTAAAACAAATAATGTAACCTTTGTTTGTACATCAGTAATACTATCCATTTATTGTTGGTTGTTATTTTAGTAAATTAATGATTACAACTCTTAAATAGGCTGAAAGATGTTGAATACCATGGTGGTTACTTATGTGGCATAAAAAACCACGCCATGTTTAAGAAATTATTTTCTTCCATTTGAAAAGGTTTCAAACAATATTTTTAGGCTGTGACAAACAGCCTCAATGAACTACTGTTGATTGTTGGGGCTGAGGCGGATTTTTTCACAAAAGATATTTTTTTTTATTTGGTTTTAATTCTTTAAATATTATTTTTTAAATTTTTTTAGTTTTTAAATCTTGGTTAGCTACCACTTAGTAGAAATGTGAACAAATGTAAGTTTTTGTTTTACAGATTTTTTTTATTAAACAGGAATGACTTTATATATAATTCTGAACAATATTGTCCAGAATATTTTTTTTGTAAAATGAATATTTATTGAAATAATAGGTTTTAAATCTTGGTTAGAATTATGAAAAAAATTTAAGTTTTTGTTTAACAAATTGAATAGGAATGGCTTTATATATAATTCGCAATATTATTGTCCAGAATACTTTTTTTGTAAAGTGAATATTTATGTAAATAACAAGTTTTCAAATCTCGGTTAGGCACAAGTTAGTAGAAATATGATTTTTTTTAAATTTTATATATATTTATATAGTAATGTTGTTTTCATAAGTTTTACTCGGCCACAGCCTTAATTCGTTTACAAATTTCCTCATACTTGTTATTTTTATAAATTTTTCTGCTAAATATTTTGCACAGTTACACAAATAAGTATTATGATACTTTAGTCAAGTTAGAGAGTTAAATTAAATACTCTGTGTATGGTTAACAATGATTACATTCATGAAAAGCACAAGTTTATATTTTTTGATAAATCTATTGGCAAATGATTTTGCTAGGTTTAATTTTAAAACAATGTTACAACAGACTATTGATTCTTCAGTGTCGTTATAAGTTGTTCATTATTTGTTTGACTTTTTCACATTATGTTCGACTCCAATGCCATGTATGGTCCAAGGAGCACTTGAACTTGGTTAAATATTTTTTATAAACGATTTTGTCAATATTAGGTTAAAGTTGCTGAGTATCTGGACTGAATTTTTAAATTTCATGGCTCAGTGAAATAGAAATAGAAACTTAATTTCAGTCAACATTGTTATTCCATCAATTTTACATATTTTTGTGGAGTTTCACCTCTTTGGCTCCTGAATCAAAAGTTAAGTTTGCTAGGAATTTTAATGTAATATAATAATATTTGGGGCTTTTATATAGCGGGTCTAATCGAACTTAACCGATCTCTGCCCCGCTTCACATATCAACTTTACTATTATTACCCACATCAAGTGATGTGTACCCTAAGGATATGCAGTCGACATATGGCGCGTCCTCCAAGCGGGGTAAGCTTAGCATATGAGATTTTAAGAAAATACAGCCGCATTCAAATCCCAATGAAATAGCCTTAGAGCGGACTCAAACCGGCGCCAATGAGATTTGCTTATGCAGCATTAATCTCCAGGCAGCGTTCGTATCCACTCGGCTACTATCTCTCATATTTGAGGGCTTAGAGAGAATTTTATTCGAAACCAATAAAAAAAGTGTTAATGTATTAATATATAACATTGTATTCAACAATTACACAAATTCATAAAAATTTGAATATACAAACACAGCTTTTAATCCGTATCATTTACTCGTGCTTGTTTTGTTGGTAAGAAGTTTTTTGAAATGATAGAATTCAATTTAAATCATAGTCGTTTATTGGTGAAAAAGAAATACATTCAAGGAACTTATACTAAATCTTCAAATTTATACGTTTTTTACATCATAGTTTTATATCATTTTGAGAACGTTCTTGAGATAATAGAGTAAAACAATAATAAATTGTGTACATAAACACATCCTTTTTAACACACAACATTCATTCAAACTCAAATCCATATAAACAAAAAAAGACAGTTAGATCATATTTTAGAAGAAGTAAAACTAATATACTGGTAAACTCTTCAACATTTCTCAGTTCGACTATTTCAATACTACTTATGAGAGATGGTGGCCGAATGGAATACAACACTGTGTGGAGATTAATGGTACATAAGCAAATCTAAGGTTATTTCATTGGGATTTGAATGTGGCTGACCCTAGTAGCATTTCAATGGCTAATTATTGGCTATTTTCCAAGGGAGCCATAGAATAGCCACTAAATTGTAGCTAATCGACAAGGATTAGCCACTAATTAGGGATAGATACTACATGGGTGTATTTCCTTGAAATCGCATGTGCTAAACTTACCCCGACTTGGAGGACGCGCCATACGTCGGCTGTATATCCTTAGGGTATACATCACTTGATGTGGGTATTAATATTAAAGTTGATATGTGAAGCGGGGCAGAGATCGGTCAAGTTCGATTAGACCCGTTATATCAAAGCCCCAAATATTTATGCAGTACAGTGCGTGGTATAGAGGCTGGGCTGCTGAGAGAGGTATGTCATGACATATGTCTAGAGCCAGAACTTCTACTAACACGAGAGTGCAGTAAAGCTAGACTAGATGTCTCAACCGTGAGCCTATGGAGCCCCTAGGAACGATCATTGCTCGATTCCCGCATTATTCACCCCAATGCTCCTAGTTATATTAATAAAAACCTTCGCCAGGTATGCAAGGAGCAAAAATAAGAAAAGAAATGGACATACAACGACCCTATTCTTAACATCGAAAAAGGGACTTTCTTATCCATGGTATTCTCCACGCCTGGTGTCATGGGCAAAGATTGTGAAACTTGCCCTAAGCGGCTAGCACAACTAATAATCGGAAAAGGAAACGAAGACTACTCTCATGTCATCAATACCGTTAGAACCAGAATCAGAGTTTCCCTTTTAAAACACATTACGATCTCTGTAAAAGGTTTCAGAGGTAAACAAAAGATGAAGACTAAAATTTCTTTCAGCCCGTTCCCAGAATATAATAATAATAATTTTAGCTGAATGCCAGCATTGAATGGCAATCTTTTTCTTAATTAACATCGAGATTTGGTTCTCCAGATTTTAGCTGTTGCACTACCAAGATTATGTAATTATTATGTATCGTTCTTGTTGTAAATATTTTATGTTTTATAACATAAAAATTGCAAAAAATACAAATTACCAAGACCCGATCATATAGGCTCATATTTAAAACAAATACAGCGGCCTTCCATTATGACAAAATAAAATTTAAATACCTTCATTATTATAAAAAATGTTTAAATAGTATGGCAAGAAGCTATTTATTATAAATTATAAACCATTATTAACCACGAAGCCTAAAATTTCCTAGAAATGGCTAGAGCTTACCCAGTGAAACCTAATTCGCATCTCTACAAAACTGCACTCTCCAGTACACCGTGCAAACTATTGGAGCACAAACCACTGTAATGTAAGCTACTAGATTGGAGAGCTTTTATATGATTAGCAAGATCGTGTCTCTAACGCAAAAACGTTTTCAATAAAGCAATGTAAAACTAATACTGTTCACACGCATCTCTAGAAGACACTACTTTTTGAACTTTTTTAATCTAATTAAAAAAAGATCGTTATACCATTGATTGTTAACTAAATTATATGACAGTTGCAAATAGTATATACATCGAACGGTAAAACTTATGGTTATGATTATATTAATGTATACTCGTATATTATAGATTTGAATGACACATGATCCATAAATAGGCTTCTGTATAAAGTTGTGTATGACTCTCCAGAATAGTAAATTAGCTGAACACTTTATTGTTTTACAATTAAAGGGAGAAAAAGTTTAGATTTTGGTTGTATATGTATAGTCATATGACCATTGAAACAGTCATCGACTACAACAATGTAGTTTTAATTTCTAGCAACAAAGACGTTTATTATTAAAAATTTATCTACGAAGTTTTAATAAATAAAAGATCTTTGAAATGCAATTGAAAAAATAAAGATAAGCAAAACAAATATTTGCATTATTTAGGGATATAAAACAAGAAAAATTGAAGAATATTTTATAAATAACAAAACCTTATGAAACAACTATTTGGATTGACAATATCACAAGTGAGGCAACTCACATTTAAATAGCATAGAGCTTGCCTAACTTGTGCTATTGTCAATCCATTTAGCCTGAATCAAAAAAGCAAAATAAATGAAAGCGAAACTTGTGTTTCCAATATTGGGTGACAAATGGAACCAATAGATTAATCAGTTAAAACAAATTGTTAAATATAAGAGAAACTTTAATTGGTTTTTTGTTTATAATCTTTAGAGCTAAACTTTTACTTCCCTCCATATAAAAAATGATTTTCTTTCACTATATTCG
>JARUHE010339296.1:0-10533 GCA_031471125.1 Archaeomysis grebnitzkii | reverse complement strand
TATTATTTTATTATATATTATAATATTATATTATTTATAGTTTAATATGTTATAACCATATTATTTATAGTTTAATATGTTATAACTATATTATTTACTGTGTGTGTTAATATATGTTTACATGTCGTATTTTTTAGATAACACCATGAAAGCATGAAAGTTATATCAATTGTTTTACCTGAATTTCTATTTTTTTACATTTGATTTGTCTATAGTGTTTACTTACTGTTGATTTATATATAGTGTTTACTTACCGCTGATTTCTATATAATATTTACTTACCGTTGATTTATATATAATATTTATTTATCATTGATTTATATATAGGTTTTATTTAAAGTTGATTTTTATATTGTATTTATTTACCGTTGATTTATATATAGTGTTTCCTTACAGTTGATTTATATATCGTATTTACTTACCATTGATTTATATATATATTATTTACTTACCGTTGATTTATATATAGTGTTTACTTGTCGTTGATTTGTATATAGATTTTACTTAAAGTTTTTTCTATACTGTATTTAATTAACGTTGATTTACATATAGTGTTTACTTACCGTTGATTTATATATGGTATTTACTTGTCGTTGATTTGTATATAGTTTTTACTTAAAGTTTTTTCTATACCGTATTTACTTACCGTTGATTTATATATAATATTTACTTACCGTTGATTTACATATAGTGTTTACTTGCCGTTGATTTGTATATAGTTTTTACTTACAGTTGATTTTTATATTGTATTTACTTACCGTTGATTTATATGTATATAGTGTTTCCTTACTGTTGATCTATATATCGTATTTACTTACCGTTGATTAATATACAGTATAATATTTACTTACCGTATAATATTTACTTACCGTTGGTTTATATATAGTGTTTACTTTCCGTTGATTTGTATATAGTTTTTACTTACAGTTGATTTTTATATTGTATTTAATTACCGTTGATTTATATGTATATAGTGTTTCCTTACTGCTGATTTATATATCGTATTTACTTACCGTTGATTAATATACAGTATAATATTTACTTACCGTTGATTTATATATAGTGTTTACTTACCGTTGATTTATATATCGTATTTACTTACCGTTGATTTATATATATTATTTACATACCGTTGATTTATATATAGTGTTTACTTGCCGTTGATTTATATACAGTATAATATTTACTTACCGTTGATTTATATACCATGTTTACTTACCGTTGATTTATATATAATATTTACATACCGTTGATTTATATATAGTGTTTACTTGCCGTTGATTTATATATAGTTTTTACTTGCAGTTTTTTTATACTTTATTTACTTAACGTTGATTTATATATAGTATTTACTTGCCGTTGATTTGTATATAATTTTTACTTACAGTTGATTTTTATATTGTATTTACTTACCGTTGATTTATATATAGTGTTTCCTTACTGTTGATTTATATATAATAATTATTTACCGTTGATTTTTATATGGTATTTAATTACAATTTATTTATATATTGTATTTACCTACATTTGATTTTTGTATAGTATTTACTTACATTTGTTTTGTTGACCAAATTTATACTCACAATGAACATAATAAACATGTTAAACATAATAAACATTCATTTTCTATGGTTTAAAACATATAAAATTGTGCACTGTCCAGGTGTTCTGTCTTCCTGAGATATAAAGCCTCTATGACTTATGTAGCAGACTTCATAACTCAGAAGTTTTACTGTATTACTATTTTATTAATAATAATAATTTTCACTCATTTAAACTGTTGAAATCTATTATCATTGTTGTCTCATATTTCGATTGATGATTTATATTTAATGAAGGCTCACCTTGGATCATTGAGCATCAGTGCGATTGATGATTTATATTTAATGAAGGCTCACCTTGGATCATTGAGCATCAGTGCGACCGTCTGGAAGATCCTTTCCTCACTCAGGTCTTGCTTGTCGACTGTCACTCCGACTCCTTTGTCGACGATTCGCACAGAATTGTCGCCCTGGTCGGCGAATATCGGGACGCAGAGGAGCGGAACGGCGTGGAAAATGGCTTCGTTGAGGGCGTTTTGGCCGCAGTTGTTGATGAAGAGCTTGGTGCGAAGGTCGCCTGGGGAGGGTCACGGGGACGTTGGTTGCAATTGTTATTAAAGGTTTTTGGGTTAGGAAATATTATCCATTCAATTATTATTAAAGGTTTTTGGGCTAGAAAATATTATCAATTCAGTTATTATTAGAAAACAATGTATAAAAAAACGTTTAGTGTATCGGTATCATACCCCTTCAAGTTGTTTATCATGTTTGTTCATACAGCTTACCAATTATACAATTTATTTAAAAGTTAATGTGTTAGGAGTAGCTTACATATACGAGATTATATAAAACAACGTGTAAGATATTTGAAGCAAAATGTTTTGGGATGTACAATCAAATAAAAATGT
Organism: Archaeomysis grebnitzkii; assembly: GCA_031471125.1. Lineage (NCBI taxonomy): Eukaryota > Metazoa > Arthropoda > Malacostraca > Mysida > Mysidae > Archaeomysis > Archaeomysis grebnitzkii. Next base: position 8,084 of record JARUHE010339296.1, on the reverse strand, counting down.
GATAGGCTTTGTTCCTCAAGCACTTTAAAAAAAGTATTGCCGTTATATACTTACTCAACAAATCCAATTGAGGCATCCAATTTGTAAGCAAAACATTATCTGGTTGAAAGTCAACTAAATCTGGAACACATTTGAAAATAAATCTTTGTGGCAATCGTGAAAACGCTTTCATCATTCCCTCGATCACATCTTTGGGAATTGCGTCTGAGCCGGTGGCGCCAAAAGACACCAAAATCACACCAGCGTCTCCTGCTCCAGACACCTGTTCAACAAATATTCATTTTGTCAGAAAAAGTTTTATTTTGACACAAAGTTATTTTTAGAAAACATAACATATTTTTTGAAACAAAAGGGGTTTTATGAAACAAAAATTAGTTTTTACTCTAAATGTGTGTTATGAAACAAAAACCCTTTCATGAGACAAAATTGGTTTTGGAAAAGAAAACTTAATTCATGATAAGAAATGTCTTTTATGAAACGAAATGTATTATATGAGGGAAAATGTATTTTATGAGGTAAAGTTTATTTAATGGTTCAAAATGTATTATATGAGGGAAAATGTATTTTATGAGGTAAAGTTTATTTAATGGTTCAAAATGTATTTTATGAGGCAAACTGTTTTTATAAGACAAAACTTATTTTGTTGTGTGAAGTGTATACTAACAAACGGTATTTTAAGAGATCTATTTAACATCCCATACATAGAACAGTTACACAACTTACCCATCTTTCCAGATCATGTGGAAGACTTGAAGTGGCACTACAGTTGAAACACCCAATATACTCCACGAAGGGAGGCAGCTGCTTAGGATAGTCAATATACCATTGAGAGTTCACCAGAACTGCACTGACTTCTTTCAATAAGTCACGACTCAAGGGAGACGTTGGAAAGTATTTCTGAAAAAGGTATGTAATTTAAATGAAGTTTTATGAATAAAACTTTGGTTACATAACCAAAGCTAAAAATACAATTCATTACTAAGCTAAGAACTTTTTTTGGTATATCAAAGATGAATACAAGTTTCTCCTGTTTAGCATTCCTGACATCAGTCTTAGGAGAAATCAGTTTTTATACAACTATATATAGACAATCTATGGAAACTATATTATTTATAAATAAGTAAAAGTATCTTGACAAAAATGAGAGGTCATCAATAGTTTGTTAATTTGTTTAATTTGTTTTGTAAGGGCATTTTCATTCAACTTGTGGAATAGGGCTGGCTCTTCCTCTATAAATATATACACAATTATTTGAACATACATACACTGCTAAAACTGTTTAGAAGAGGTTTGCTGTTTTTTAATCTACCGAGCTAGTAGGTGTAAAATGATCGAAAGTTTGTTGAAAACAACAAAATTTGACTTAGGTGATTTATATTTGAAGTTATTTTGATAAGTAATTTTTGTTTGTTTTTTTATTATCACTGCTTATATATTAAAAACTCGTTTATGCTTCAACACAGTACCTTGACTTTGTACCTTATTATATACTTTGTGTTTTGTTTTGCGCTTTCTAGCTGGTTACCTCGATTTTAATGGTTTTTTTTTTCAAATCGTTATTTATGTATATATGTTTATTTATAAATATGTTCATTTTTAGCAGACCTTTTTAGTCCGAAGATGAAAACGAAATTTTCAAAACGTTGAATGTTAAATAAAAATGTACACATGAACACTTGTTTTGCTTTTCATCTACAAACTACGATTTTTCGTTGGAAAACCCATCTCTACTCTACGGATAATTATAATTGCAGTAACATAAAAAAAGAATAATAAAATATGGCATATAAATAAAAAACACTATATCATATATAATCAATACATATATAATATATGTACACTCTATGTTAGAATAAGAATAAAAATGTTACAGAGTTATTGTTTACATTTGGATGGCGTAAGAGATACATTTATCATGCTAAGAAATGCGATGGGGGTAAAACCATAGCTAATGCATGTGTTATTACTTCTATAGATATTTAAGTCTGGTTAAACAAAAAAAAGACCAGACAGTTATGGTAATAAGGATTGAAATGCATTACAAAATGTATTAAAATAGTCCTTATTGATTTTAAAGAATTGTTTACATCTGACGTTATAGGGTTAAGGCAGTTATGAAAATATCGCTGTCTGGAGCGACCTCGATCGCCAATCAAATGTCACATCGATATTGAGGTAGACTTGTCCGTGCTGAGCTGAACCCATACATGAACACACACAGGCTGTTCTGGCTAGTGACTTCTTGGAAGACTATTTTAAAAATTACCTTAAAAACAATTTCTACAAAATGTGAAACAATTTCTATAATAAACAAAACACATTTTAAATACTATAAAAACCAATAAATAAATGTTTTAAATTATTTAAAGTTATTAAATCTATACAACTCACCTTAATGTATGAATCCGTAATTGAGAAATGGTGAGAAATCAACAACTTTTCAAGAACATATATAATGGAATTGTAAACTCGTTCCAAAAAACTCATTTTGTCCCCAACTTCGCTGAACATTGTTGGAACTACGGAAGGTGGTTGAAAAGCTCCAATCTCATCCATCTGAAATGCAAAAGTTGTCATCCTTTATGTGTTTAAAAATTTTGAATATTAATTTCTCAACTCTTAGTTATTTTGCCTTATATGTTTCAATTCTTTAAGCAGACCTTCCAACACCATGAGCTAAAACAGAAAACTTTGTATTTAAGGATGACATCACACAACCATCTTTCTACAAAAGCATAAGTGAAAGTATAAATATAAAAAAACAATACATGTTTGGACACAGAATTCACACCTCAAGACTAAAAGTACAAGTGAAAAAGATATTCAAACAACCTAAGGCTCTATATTTTCAAAAATATGACAACACAAAAACAAAGAAAAACTATAAAAGTAAACAGTTCTCCTAATATTAGGACACCTACACGTTCCAATCATGACGAAAGCACAGGTATTGTAAATCAAAATAATAAGGAATGTCACAAAACTGAGACACACAAAACAAAGACTGCATAAAATTAATGAAGTACCAGCATTGAATGCACGACTTCACAGAAAAGCAAAGACAATGTAGCTAATCATAAACGCATAACTGTCTTTCTGTTGCAAGGGCTCTTCAATCCAAACCCTATGAAGAAACACGCTTGGTTGTCGTTAAATTTTGGGACCCTTTAGAAACGTAATAGTAAAATAAGAATTAAAAGAAAGATGAAACAGAAAATAAAAGAATGGTGCAGAGAAAAAACAAGAAGGAAGTACCTTCAAGAATACAACACCAGCGATAAACAAAATTGCTGCATCGTTATAGAATAATTGTGACTTGTGAGATCCCCTCCAATGCTGAGTAGAAAGTGCAATACAATTGTGCACCAAAGAGTAGAAGCAATTACAAACAGAGAGATTTAATTCCCACAGTTACCCCCACTTATTTCTGTTTTAACCTCTTTTTAATCTGTCTACAATCTTTTCTGATCGTAAGGTAATAACTACCACCAGCTATTGATGCAGTGGCGTTACAAATAAATGTCCTTACCTCACTCCCCTGCAGTGAGAATCCCCAATACCCTACGTAGGGGATTCCAAGGTGGTGTAGCAAGGCCAGGGAACACTCGTTCGAGATAAGATCCACGATGGCCACCGAGAAGTTGCGGGATCGCATGTCGGAGATGAAGGACGAGTCGGAGAAGAGGGAGCTGCACTGGGCGTGAATCAGATCGAACACATCCAGCGGCACCTTTGAGTAGTCAAACAAAATAAAAATACCAAAGTTAAGCTTAGAACAAATTAAAGCAATTACAATATAAGGGCCAGCAATAGATCTTGCAAGCCTATTACAAGACAATATCAAATGTAACCGTATGAAACATAAGATCTTCGGAGCAAAACTCCTCTTAAAGATAACTGGTTTTGCTGCTGTGTCACAGTATTTTAATCTTGATTGTTGTAATCGACTAGGAAATGGTGTGCCTCGATACATTTATCCCAGGCATGTCATTTAGCTCCTCAAAATATGACGTAGCAGTATTAAATAAATAATAAAAATGATATTTCACAATCATAACGCCTTTGGATAGTTTTGAGACATCAATCAGATTTATATTCAACACCATTTCTACCGATTCATGTTGAATCTCTGAAATTAGTTTTCCTTAGCATGGTGAAGCATAATTTGTTCCTTTTCATTAGACGACAGATTTTATTTTTTTGTCCTAACCTTTTGAACTAAATTTCATATAAATAGATGAAATGTCTGGGAAAAATTTAAGTCTTATCAAGTTTATAGCTTTATAGGCATAGTATGCCACGCACTAGACCTTAATTTCTTAATATCGTAATTCATCTCGCGAAGCATTCATTATTCTGCAATCTGTTTTTTTTTGTGTTTTGATGTTATTGTTTTCTTATTTTGTGGACGTTTTCGCCAATGAAAATGGAACAAAAATTTACTTTCTTTTACACTTTTTTATTTGTTAATACAAAACCAAAAAAGTTTATGTTTTTAATTTAATTCTATCATCTCAAGAACGTTCTTACCAACTAAATGATATACAAATCATATTGGATCGAAAATAGCACAAGTGGTCTAGACTATGTTCTTGAAATAATAGTTACCTCACTTGTGCTATTGTCGATCGATTTAATGTATGATTATTAAATGTAAAATATAAAGGCGTTAAAATTTGATGATTTCTGAGAATTCCTTATATCTCATCCTCCTTTTTTTAGTAATTAAATGTAAATATTTATTATTTAAATTTAATTCTATCATTTCAAAATAGTCTTACCGACCAAAACGTATGTGAATCATAATAAAAAATTAAATATGTAAGTTAAATAAACCTATAAAAGAAGAAAAACCTACAAATTTTAAAGTTTTTAAAAACTGTACTCTTTTTTTGTTTTTCAACTATAATATGAATTAGAATTAATTATACATCTTAAGCCTGAGGATATATGAATCACAGTAAGAAACTTTAGTTTTAATTGTAAATATTGATTATAATGTAAATTTAAGGATCTATTGAAAACGTCGAATATATATTTTTTAAATAAATACTGTATAAATAAATAAATAAATAATTAAATAAATAAACATATAAAGAAATATTTTTTAAATAAATACTGTATAAACATGAAAATGTCTCACATTCAAAAGAGATCTTTCTGCGTTCCACAACAAAGATGACGGACGTTGAAATGTTCCATCTTGAGAAAAATATGAACTCCTGAAAATTAAATAAAATATATGTTTTTGTTATTTTCAACAATTTAAATTTGTTTCATATTAGTTATGGTGATAATAGAATTTAATGTAATTTTAATAACGAGATCCAAATAAGTTCATATAGAAAGAAAAAAAATATTTCGTAGGAATAGCCTAGTCTTGCACCTATTTGTTATTTGCTTATCAAGCTTATATATTGCACATTTAAATAACAATAAATAGATCAACTCTATTATAAAAACTTTAAGAATAACTTCATAACAACTGAGCTAAGATCTCAATAAATGGTTTATGGTAAACCAATTATTAGAGGGCAATGCAGTAATTAAAACCAATGGAAACATGGTTGAACATTGTTTTCAACCAAGATTGGATGGATTGTCGAGTCTTTAATAACAAAATGCAAGCTTTCAATACCACCTGAGCTTGCATCTGCTAAATTTTGGTCAAGTTAAATTTTCATATCAATCAACATGACCATCATTTCAAAAAATTGTGATCTCGACTCAACTTCATATTACTTAGATAAAGCAACACCGACAATAATTAACTTTTAATTATCATTTGGTTTTGATTTGTTTGCGTTAACAAATACTTTGTCTATATGCAAATACCTTCTTGCTCAGATTATTATTTTTGACCACATCGACCAACGCTTCTTCATACATTTTGTTCAACTTAAAGATGTTAAAACTTGTAAAACCCGTTGAAACCTCTTCGGATAGGGATAGGGGCTTGACATTGTTTCCCATTAACGGGGAATTCCCAGTAAGCGCAAGTCACCAGATTGCATTGATTACGTCCCTGTCCTTTGTAGACAACACCTGCCGCTAGTACCGATTGAATTATTTAGTGAGGCCTCCGAACCAGCGTCCGCACACAGGCTTAATGCAAAGCAGTTTGACAAATTTTGAATAAAAAACGGCGATTAGCATAAGAAAAGTGCAAATCTTGAACAACATAAAAGTTGTTTTATTGAAAAAAAAAAATTTATCGAAGATAGTAATTATAAATTGAATATTAATTGAAATTGATGTTGTTTTAATTAAAAAGTATGAAACTTGGTAAATAATGAAATAAAAATGCATGGCAATTCAAAGTTTATGAAACAGTTTTTCCATCTTCTAACATTGTAATTAAGTTTCAACTTTATTTTTTCTATTAAATTAATTAAAATATTAATTCCTGGTTATAATGTTAAACATTTTAATTTTCAACAACAACAATAAATCAATTTTGTGCGCTATCTTCACCTGAGTTCCTCCCTGAAACACTTTCGCGTCTTTAAGTTTTGCTAACATTTTGTTAACAAGCTTAGCCGCTACTGAACGCATGCTTTGCTTGTGATGTGTACTCTTTTTTCAACAATTCTTATCTTTCTGACCACAGTTGTTTTTGCTTCACGCAAATGGGACACATTCCCAAACAGTCTTGCCACTCCAGCATTGGGCAGCCCTGTCCACATACTCACCGGAGATCGTGGTTTCGCACCCTCATGTTGATCACCTCCACCGCCGAGTCCACCTCGCGCATGTTGTCGTGCGCCCACCGCACTTGGGTCACCGAATGGCCTCTCGCCACCAGGCTCTCGCCCACCCGTCGCAGGTTCAACTCGTGGCTGCCGGCGAAGATCGGGTGCAGGATCAACACCTTGGCTGTTTCGGTCCATGATAGGCTGTCCATCTTGACGGTGGTGGTGGTGGAGTTCTCACCTTGGGTGGAGGCAGAGGTGAAGGTGCTGGAGTTCTCACTTTGGGTGGAGGCAGAGGCGAAGGTGGATACCAAAATTAAGGCAAAAAACAAAGGTGTTGCCGATGGCAATGTTTTTGTTATTTTTGTTTTCCTCATTTCATCAACAGCGTCAGCTTGAAACTTCAACAATCATTTCAGGTTACAAATGAAGACTTTCTGAAAATTTTAATAAAAATTGATTATGATGAAATATTTAAAGTAAATAACAAATTTTGTAAACATAATAAATTAATTGTCTATCATCTCGATTTACACACATGACTGTACTATAAAGATATAGTTGTTATATCATAGTATTTTTAACGTTATTACTCAACATTCAAATTTCCTTATTTAGAAATACAAACTATATTTTTGAAAAACACTACACAAATTTTTTGAACTAATTAAAAAAAGGCCTATGAACAACTTCTTTAAAAGAAAATAAGCTATGAAGTATAATATATAAATTATAAAATATGAAGTGCAACATGTGAAGTAAAAAATACGGAGTAAAAGTTTTACACATGAAGTATAAAGCATAAAGTACAACAAATAAAACCTAAAATATTAATCATAACATATGATATACAAAAGATTCCGTAAAAATAAAACTAGTACATAACCTAACTCCAGAGGTTTATAGCGAATACATCTAAAAGTCTTTGCACTAAAATCAACAAAACCATAAACACCATAAAAACATAGTTATTTCAATAAATTCAGGTTTGGAAAAAATACAATGTAAGAAATGTTATTCATAATTCATATGTTTCATTTATGTTAAAGCGTTATTGTTCTAAATTAAAATAAATGTTTAATTTACTTTTGAAAAAAAGGAAAGTTGATAAACACGTAGATATATTTCAATAAGGTTTTAGAAAATAAGTTATTTAAGAAATAGTGTTCCTAATACTCAATAATATTCAATGAACATTGCTCTAAAATACAAAACAAAATTCCAATATACAATATACAATATATAAGATATACAATATACAATATACAATATACAATATACAATATATACAATATACAATATATAAAATAAAAAGCATAAAACATAAAACATAAAACATAAAACATAAAACATAAAACATAAAACATAAAACATAAAACATAAAACATAAAA
>JARUHE010339285.1:0-10533 GCA_031471125.1 Archaeomysis grebnitzkii | reverse complement strand
ATACATATAAATCATAAAATATACTTGTGAATGTAAAAATGCCTTAATGTGTTTGCAACATTATGCCATGGATGCCAAATGACATATATTTCATGCCAGTCCACAATGACAATGCCAGTAAGCATTTTCATGCCAGTTGCACAATGAAATGGCATAAGCTATTAGTGATGTGTCATTTGCAGGCATTGGCTAAGAAAGTGGGTGCGAGGTTTTAAAGTTCAGCTGTCGTTGTGAATAAACATACACACATACAAACATATATATATATATACACATATACACACACACACACATATATATACACACATATATACACACATATATATATATATACATATACACACATATATACACACATATATATATATATACATATACACACACACACACATATATATACACACATATATACACACACACACATATATATACACGCACACACACACATATACAAACAATCACACACACACATATACAAACAATCACACACACATATATATATATATACACGCACATACACACACATATACAAACAATCACACACAGACACATATATATATATGAACGCACACACACACACTTATACAAACAATCACACACATACACACATATATAAAAACAATCACATACACACACAAATATATATATACACGCACATACACACATATACAAACAATCACACACACACACATATATAAACAAACACACACACACACACAGAATAAAGAACGTGACATGCTGATCATGGGGTATAAAATAAATATAAAGATAAAAACAAAGTATAATAATAATAAAGAACGTGACATGCTGATCACTGCACCAAGATGAAAGATCGGGTTCGATCCCTCGCTTGAGATTAATATTTTTCATGTGCTTTGACGAATGCATATTGCAAATGTATCTTTTCTATCGATTTGTTCTTTATTCTTTATATTTGAAAGGTTGTCACTTGCTTATGTTTATGTGTATACATATATATACTCGTATATATACACGTATATGTATATATATATATATATATGTGTGTGTGTATTTTTTCACCATTTTACCAGAACAATGCTAAATATCTTGTTAGGTATCTTGCAAATAAATGTTGGTTTGTCTCATAGCATAGAAGTTTTTGTACGAGTAAGTAATAATTATCATTTGATCGGTTTTATTGTCGAGCGTGCGTAGCGAAGCTCGACATAGGCGTAGCAATTCCGATGTCGTCCTCGTCCTCGTCGTCGTCGGTGTTAGACAATGACTTGAATGTTTATATATCATCTATACTATTATTATTTCTTTTTATATAGGCTTTGTTATTGGTTTTAATATATTTCTAGGTATTTTTTATTTGATTTTATCACTTCTTATCTATACTTTTTCATCAAATTAACTTAGAAATTTTTCAACATTTTTTTTTCATATTTTGTTTTTATTTATGCATCAATTGATTGGAAAGGAAGTACACATAAATAGTCTCTAAGGTGAATTTTTCATAAAATGATGTTTTCTCACTTTGTAATACCATTTTTGATTGACATTTGTAGAGATAAAGTTTTTTAAAAGTTACTGAATGAATCATCGCGAGACATTTGAACCGTCCGGTTCGTGGATTACTAGTTTAATTAACCAATGATGTGTGCTACAATAAAGGATCTTGTTAATGTTTTCAAGGTTAAAGAAAAGTATTTATTCGGTTTTTAATAGTGTACAACAGTTTTTCTTGATAGTTTAATTCATATAAAAATATATGTTTTTCTCATGTATCAACTCTTATCTTTGTTTCTAGTATTTACTATTCAAATGTTGTTAATTGAATTTTAAAGAGTTTTCAATAAATGTTTACAAACATAATACATTTTTACATTCTTTAAAATATACTTAATGTTCTGCTCAATGTAATAATGCATAGAGTAACCATCACTCCTCAGCAGGGTGTCCGTTTTCTAAGTTTTGGCTTTGGGAATACGGTACATTTTTGCCATCTTTTCAGTTTTCATTGCAGAAATATGCCACTTCGTCACAATTTTTGGGAAAAAGAGTGCAAAAATAAAAATGTCACACAAAAAAAATACTTATTTTTGACACCCTGCTCATCATGTTAGTTTCCTAAATATTTTTCTTCATTACCCTTCATCTGCAAAAAAATTGTTCATTTATTATCATGTTAAGATTTCATATTCGATATATTACGTCATGATATGTTTCTGATTTAGCGTCATCAACAAAATGTTTAGCAAAAACTTTGCTATGAAAAATATTTGGAATTTTAACATGCCACCCACACGAGGCTAAATCATTCCATATGTCAGTAAATAAAAGTTTTACAAACTAAAAACACTTTTTCCATTTATATTTATTTTATACTTTGTTTTTATCTTTATATGTATTTTATACCCTATTTTTATCTTTATATTTATTTAATACCCTATTTTTATCTTCATATTTATTTCATACCCTACTTTTATCCTTATACCTGTTTATACCCTATTTTTATCTTCATATTTATTTCATACCCTACTTTTATCCTTATACCTATTTTATACCCTATTTTTATCTTTATATTTATTTCATACCCTACTTTTATCCTTATACCTATTTTATACTCTATTTTTATCTTTATATTTATTTCATACCCTACTTTTATCCTTATACCTATTGTATACCCTATTTTTATCTTTATTTCATACCCTACTTTTATCCTTATACCTATTTTATACCCTATTTTTATCTTCACTTAATCATATTTTTTACTTTTATTTTATTTATTTTTTTTCGTAACTTACAATATTGAATTTTTTTAACTATTGTGTTGCCTACAATATTTTTGTTTTGCTGATGTTCAATTTGAATGGGTTGCAATTTTTCCTAAATGATAAATAGTTTAAAGTTGAATTAATTTTCTGCTAAATTCAATGTTTATGTTTTAATTTATTGTTCAGCTGTTCTCAAAGATACATTATAATTAATTTTTATAATGTTTATTATAAAAAAATGTTTACTACCGAAAGAAAAGTTATTTAATATAATAACACAAATATAAAACAATTATTTAAAATAATAGCACAAATTAAAATAAATATTTAAAATAATAGCATAAATATAAAATAAATATTTTAAAAAATAGGATAACTTTAAAATAAATATTTAAAATAATAATAGCGTAAATATAAAATAAATATTTGAAATAATAGCCTAAATATAAAATAAACATTTAAAGTAATAGAATAATTATGAAATAAATATTTAAAATAATAGCATAAATCTAAAATAAATGAATAAAATAATAGCATAAATCTAAAATAAATATTTAAAATAATGACATAATCTAAAATAAATATTTAAAGTAATAACATAATTATAAAATAAATATTTAAAATAATAGCAAAAATATAAAATAAATATTTAAAATAATAGCATAAATATAAAATAAATATTTAAAATAATAGCATAAATATAAAATAAATATTTAAAAATCGTCTCATGCGTTTCATATTTTGACCAAAAAAAATACACATCATAAAGTTGGAAATTTTCTTTAAAATAAAACAAATTACCTTTATATAATCCCCAATTTTTCCCAAAATTTAAGTTGATCGAAATTTATGAGAATCTTGTAAATTGTTTTGTTTGTTTTTCATACTTTCAAACTTTCTAGGTTTTGAGATTACTTTCCAAATGTTTTTGTCGAGCGTGCATTCTGAAGCTCTATATAGGCGTATCATTTCCCATTGTCCTCGTTGTCGTCGTCCTCGTTAGACAATGACTTGAATTCTTATATAGCATCTATACTTTTAAAATTGAATTTCATATATGCTTGATTATTGGTTTTAATATACTAATATATATTTTTATTTAATTTTATTACTTTTTATATATATATTTTCATTAAACTAACTTAATAATTTTTTTAACAAAGTTTTGTTTTCGTATTTTGGTTTGATCTATGCATCGATGGATAGGAAATAAAGTATACATCAATAGTCTATAAGGTGAATATTTTATTAAAAGATGTTTTTTTCACTTTATAACACCATTTTTGATTAAAATTTCTGATTTTAAAGATATCAAATATTTTCAACAAAAATTCTTTTTTGTATTTTGTTTTTATTTGGGAATAAACAGTCTCCAAGGTAAATTTTTGTTTAAGTAATGTTTTCTCACTTGAAACACCATTTTTGATTGACATTTCTGATTGTGGAGCTGAAAATTTTTTTTGATACTTTTTTCAAGTTACTGAATGAATGGTAGCAAGACATTTGAATCGTTCGGTTCGTAAATTACTAGCTTCACTAGGGTACTGTCCCGAAATTCAAATACGCACGACGCTCGAACAACGAACTGTTTCTTAAAATGAAACGCTCAGTAGGACCTGTAGCCTTTATAAAGAAATGTGAATAGTTAGTTTCAGCTCTTATGATACTCGTAAGTACAGCAATACATATATGAAGTTGAATATAAATCACTTTATTATAATTATAAATATGTGTTACACATTAAAAACGTATACAAAGCGTAGCTCCGACGTGCTTACTTGAAATTTTAAAATCAAATATTCTTGTATAACAAACTTTGTGAGGTAAGCCAGTGCCATCTTGATGTATCAAGTATAGCATAAAATATCATATGGTGAATTTATTTTCTAGGAAAACATGTACTAAACAACAAATAATTTGTGTTCGAGCTTTCAATAAAATATTTTTAGTTTTTATTCAAGCTCGAACATCTGTTGAAACATTTGTGAACTTGTATAAATTATGGAACACCGAAAGCAATGCAACATCAGTGGCAAGACAACAAGTGTTATTTTAAAATACTTGAATCTACAGTCATTAATAAGAATGACAAAAAGTTCTAAGAAACAAACGTTGTCCTACAATATATATAAGGAAGTGTAAGGAATACAAACTTCAGAAAAAAAGAGAGAAAAAAAGAAGGGGAATTGAAGAAAAAGAAGAGAGGAACACCTAAGGACATTAAAGAAGATTAATAACACAATTCTAAGAAAAAACAAATAAAAGAGACAGAAACAAAAATGTTGAATCATGAAAAATGAATTCCCATACATTCAATGCTAATAATATTACAGTATAGTGTCTGATAATTATCTGTTTTTGAAGCGTTTTTTATACAAATAAACAGAATATTTATCAATATCTATTAACATAAATCGTCAAATAATATAAGCACATTTAAACATATAACACTGCTATCTAAGCCATGTTGGTACTTTTGAAAGTTGTTTTAGGAATTATTCGAAATTACATATGAGAATTGTTCGAACATATATAGAACATATGACAATTGTTCGAACTTTTTAGAAAATGATGGTTTTCAACATAGTTTTTTAAATATTTTGTTTCCAATAGAATTTAGTGTAAAAATAATTGTAAATAGCAACATAAAATTATATGAACTGTTTACTTTTGAAGATGATGAGTTTTGGATCGCTATCATTAGAATTTTGTTGTGCTAAATAGGTTCGAACTTTGGAGCAGTACCCTATAGTTAAATCTGCACTAAAAAAATAAGTTTTAAATATAGAGTACTTATTTTTGTAATTTTTTGATAAGTATAAATTTAAAAAAAAAAACCTTATACGTTCAAGTCTTAGATTTTAAAATATGGTTTAGTTTTAGTGTTTTATTAAGTAATACAAAAATAACTTGAATACATTATTCAAAAAACACAAAAATGGTTTTCTATCGCTAATCATGTGTTGGATTTATTCACGTTCGTCCATTGAAAAATGATAGCCAAGTGGGTAAGAAGGTGTCTGAAAATAAATGCTGCATAAGCAAATCTCATTTCTATTAATTCGGAAGTTGAACATGGTTACATGTCCCGATCTGTGAAAATTTACTTCTGTGAACGTTTAAATAGTTTGACTTGAAGTTCGAAATAATGTTTTTGAGCCAAAAGTGTTAATTATTGCATGAAAGTATGATTTATGTGGATGTTATGAGGACAACCGAAAAATATATTTCTTGTCACACTGACACACAATCATAAAAACACTGAAGACAAAACCAGCTTTTAATGATATCTCTTCGATGTAGTATAATTTGATGTAATTTGCCCTAATTTTATTTAATCTAGCTAATGAGACTCAATTAATTGTTTTTAATAAAATTGAACCAATTATATCAGCTGCAGCGGTTTAAATAGTTCTTATTTCACTATTTGCTTTTTATTTCTTTCAGTTTGTTAGTTTGGTTTGTTTTTATTTCTTTCTGGTTTTCGTTTTGTAAATTGATGAAGATAATATTAACGGTATATTTCTTTCTTCAAGGCATGTATGTTCCACCCAGATGTTGCGAATGAAAAATATTAATGTATTAATATATAATGCTACACAGGAATATGCAAAATTAACAGAGCTTGAGCTAAATTGAATGAATATCAATAATATTTTTCAAACGGTCTAAATGAAAGAATTAGTAACAGGATTGTCTAAAACAAGAACGTTGGGACAAAGTGTAAAGCTCGTGATCAAAATCAAAGAAATTAATTTATGATATCAAATTACCAAATTACGGAGAACAAAAAATAAGTCGTTTAATTACAGTCTTGAGGGGTTTTCCGTAAATTATTTTTTTAACAATTAAGAAACGGTGAAACATTGTTTAGCTGTCTAGTAATGTATTTATAACCTGATATATGTAAGAATTTATACTATCATTGTGGTGATTGTGTATCCCACATACGTCAGTCGTGTTTAAATGTAATGGTTTTAAAATAATCTTAATAATCTACTAATAAAGACGCACGCAAGATATGTATATGTAGTCTCTCTCTAACCCCTCTTCCTATCAACCAAGCAATAAGCCACACAATCATAAAGTGTATAAAAATACAAAATTAAATATATTCAACCTATTCTTAATAATTGTCAAACATTTGGTTATGGGAATCACACCCGTGGGTGATTGTACAGTGGGCAACATTGAAAGCTTGTGATTGTAGTCAAAGCCACAACTTAGAATATTTTAAAATATTCCGTAACTTTTCATGGAAACGAACAACGTGTCACAAACTCTTGACAACATAGATCGGATTATAACGAGTATGTAAAAGTTTTCGATGACAACAATTATTGTTTCTTCTGAACATAAGTTAATTAAATAACAAATAATATTTTAATAATATTAATGTAAATACAATTGACTAAATGGCAACTCAATGTCTCAGTATAGGGAATAGCAAAATGAGAATAGTACCTCATAAAAAAACAAGATATTCAAATTTTTCATTAAATTTTTTTGAATAGACAATTTTAAAAGTTAATTAAGCTTTTTAAATATATTTAAAAAAAATTTGGAATAGTAATATTTAAAATTTAAAAACAAATCTGGAACAGGAAGACATTGCTATGAAGTGTTTTTTTCTTTTTAAAAAAGAAAGATAAGTTCATTTTATTCCAGCATTATACTACAGGTGTTGGCTGAGAATACAATCACAACCTTTCAATGTTGCCGACTGTACATGATAATAATTTTTTCATCATAATTTTTATAGTCTGAGTACTTCATGGCTCACATTAATATACCTGCCTGATCTGAGGTTTGTTTAAACTGACAGGATAATGATAATTAGTTTTGATAATTTTAATAATATTAACAATTGTTGTTATAATAATTACAGTGTTTAATAATTATAATTCTTATCATATTAATAATTATTATAATAATTACAGCGTTTGATCATAATTATTGTTATAAGAATTGTAGTGTTTAATAATAATTATTATTATAATAGTTACAGTGTTTGATAATAATTATTATTATAACAATTGTAGTATTTAATAATAACTATTATTATAATAATTGTAGTGTTTAATAATAATTATTATTATAATAATTGTAGTGTTTAATAATAATTATTATTATAATAATTGTAGTGTTTAATAATAATTATTATTACAATAATTGTATTGTTTAATAATAATTATTATTATAATAATTGTATTGATTAATATTAATTATTATTATAATAATTGTAATGTTTAATAATAGTTATTATTATAATAATTGTAGTGTTTAATAATAATTATTATTATAATAATTGTAGTGTTCAATAATAATTATTATTATAATAATTGTATTGTTTAATAATAATTATATTGTAATAATTGTAGTGTTCAATAATAATCATTATTACAGTAATTGTAGTGTTTAATAATAATTATTATTATAATAATTATAGTGTTTAATAATAATTATTATAATAATTGTAGTGTTTAATAATATTTATAGTAATAAGAATAATTTTTATTATTAATAAGACTCAATACAAAGCGATCGATTAACTGTTAAAAAAGTATAAGATCTCTTCTGAAGAGATTTAAAAGATTACTGTATTTTTATTAATTAAGAATATTTATGGAACATGTTTGCTTCACATTAATTGTATTTCAAATATTCAAATACATACTTAATTACGTAATCAAGTTTTCTTTCCAACAAGCACGTATAAACTTGGTTTACACCTTGTACGAAACTTTTATGATTTGTGCGCTCGGGGGCATCACACAAAACACAAATAAAATGATGGGAATTTTTACATAAAGATTGTATATTTTACCTATAACTATTCGCCTCCTAACTAAGACAAACTCACCAACATCAAAATCACCCACTCCACTTCCTCTCAAACCACCAACAAACCACATACACATGAAACAAACAATATTAAAAAATAACAACTACTCAACCAACAGAGATATGACATCAGAACAAAAAACATCAAACAATAAAACAACACAAACAAATCATACGCATGCCCATAGTAACGAATCACTCCAACGCCAGACAAACCAGCACTCGACATAAACAGTAGCAAACAAATACTCCGCACAACATTTGCAGAACATTGCCACAACTCAAAATAAATAAATCACCACACCTATCAGATACCTACACAAAATAGTTCCCGAGTACAAACTGCCCGTTGTGCCAACGGCGCACATTTAATACAATACACCTGGTCTCATGCCAGGTGTATTGTATAAAACAATTTATACAACTTTTATGGTGCTATGTACAAAATACGCATATGTAAACTGTTGCCAGAATTTCTATATATTTAACTTTGACTTTTTCTTTTATTTGTTAAGTTGTATTAAAACCATAACAAAAAATAAATTGTTGACGATTACAAGTGTCTGATCTAGTATTTTCACAAAATTTACTTCCGTACCACTTAAAAACCTCTAAAGAAAAAGCTTAAAGCTTTACATAATTCGTGTATTTCATAACTGAGGTATGCCATTATTCGGGACTTTCATAACTCAGGAGTTTTACTGTATGTACACTCACAATTATCTTTATAATTCAGCTCGGTCTGCTTCTATTATCATTATTATTAAATAGAAATGATAAAAAAGAAAAATACTAAAATATACAATTATTATTCGTTCATTTGATAATTTAACTTACGACGTTCATTGTTTTAAATTAGATTAACACAAATGTTGTACAAAGATTGTAAATTATCCAATCATCCCATTAATCCAATTGAGTCCATTATGTAATAGTAAAGCTTATCCTTAACAATATAATAATAAATGATGACAAATGATAACAAAATAACAAAAATCATAATATAAAAACAATGTTTATCTTCAACAGTGTAGTAATGATTGTAATATTAAATACTAATAATACAAACATAAAATAATAAATAATCAGTAATAATGATGAAATAATAATATCAATAAAATGATAAATAATAATACATAATAATCATTATCAATAACATAATAGTTACTAATACTAATTAATATTACATTATAATAATTGTTAATAAAGTAAAACAATATAACAATAAATAGTGTTAAATAATAATAATAACTATCATTCTTATTCAA
The DNA here is from genome assembly GCA_031471125.1 of Archaeomysis grebnitzkii. NCBI lineage: Eukaryota > Metazoa > Arthropoda > Malacostraca > Mysida > Mysidae > Archaeomysis > Archaeomysis grebnitzkii. The sequence goes on along the minus strand of JARUHE010339285.1, from coordinate 680 downwards.
CTCCTACGCTTTCCTTCTCTTAGTAAATCTCATTTATTGCTTCTTGATGGTTTTCGTTCTAAATTTTAGTTTCTGCTTACTATTCTATTTTATCTTTTTCACTTTTATTTTCGTTTTAAAGGTCGTTTGGAATGTTTTTGTTTCAGACATAAAGTGAGATCAGTTTCAATAATAATGATGATGAATTTTAATTATAAGGATAACTTTTTTCAGTCATTATTGTGTTCATATAACAGTTGAGGTAAATTAATGAATACATGTTTAGTTTAAATTTGAATTTTTGATAAATGGATCATAAAAATATTTTTTCGCGCATAAACCTATATTGTATATACTTTTCTAACCTTCCCACGATCGTTCGTAATTAAGCAAAACCTTCCCATCTAAGAAATGAATGTACTATCTCCAGAGAAATAGCATGAACTCAACTAAATTGTTTTTGGTCGTTGTAAATATTTAAATATGTGTAGAAAAACATATTTCTTTCTGTTTTATTGATAAAGCTTATTGAACGATTTAAACCTGTACATTTCCTATCTTTTTTCAGTTAAAGATGACTCGATTCTTAGGCGATATAATACACAAGCTCAATGCTGTTCAATAGAGTTGTGTACGATGTGATGTTCCTCACTAATCGTATAATAATGAATATAGAGTATTTTCACATTTCATATTTACCA
>JARUHE010339274.1:0-10533 GCA_031471125.1 Archaeomysis grebnitzkii | reverse complement strand
TTTTAATACAATGTATTCATGTCTAAAACATAAATAAAAATATAACTTGTACGAAAACAAAATCATTTGGTAGCGTTTGATGATTTACAAAGGTGAAACAGAAATTGAGTCATACCAATCTGGCAACGCTGAGAGTGACCAATTACAAAAATTTTTCTGATAAAATTGATCTGAGGACGCAACTTTAGTATGCCAAAAAAGGTGAAAATTATAGTCAAAGATTAGAATAAATTTATTTGTACCAAAATAAAATTAATTTTCAAAACAATTTTAAGACAAATTATAACTTTTTTTTACAATTTTGTACAAAAAAGAAATTATTGAATTCAACAAAATCAGAGCACAGCAAATGATGTTTATTTTTTTTCTTGTAAAAGACACCCTGCTGAAAAATTTCAAACCTCTGTCTTTTCTCTTTCTCTCTCTTGCTCTTTCTCTCTCTCGCTCTTGCTCTTCACAAAATTGAGAATAATTAGAAAACAAAGGAAGAAAACAAGCCAATGGAATATAAACGTAATCAAAGTTGGACAATTATAAAATCAATGTTATAATAAATAAATGAAACATATAATAATTACAATAACGAATGGGAGAAACTAGAAATATGGAAAAAATGAAAAACAAAGAAATGAGAGACAAAAAGACTAGAATAAAAGTGGAAGGAAAAATGAAAACTAAAAACCAAAATAAAGAATTAGAAAAATGATAATGAGGGGTATGAAAGACGGAATAAAACTGGAAGGAAGGATTAGAATAAAAACTAAAAACAAAAACAAGGAACTAGAAAAAACATAATAAAACTGGGAATAAGGAATAAACAGGACAAAAAAGAATACAAACTAAAAACAAAACAATGAACTATTAGAATAAGAATAATACTGGGAGTAAGGGAATAAAGAAACAAAAAAGCATAAAAACTAAAAACAAAAACAAAGAACTAGATGAATGAGAATAAGACTGATAGCAAGGAAAAAATAAAATAAAAATAAAACAAGGAACTGTTAAAAGGATAATAATACTGGGAGTAAGTAAACAAAGGAAAACATAAGAACAAAAACCATAAAAACTAAAAACAAAACAAGGAACTTTTAAAAGGATAATAATACTGGGAGTAAAGAAAAATAAAGAAAAACACCAAAGGAAGAATAAAAAAAAAAGCATAAAAAAATAAAAACAAAAACAAAAGAAATAGATGAATGAGAATAAGACTGAGAGTAAAGAAAATAGGAACAAAAAGACATAAAAAATAAAAACAAAACAAGGAGTAAGGAAACAAAGGAAAAAATAAGAAAAAAAATGCATACAAAACTAAAAACGAAAACAAAGAATCAGAAAAATGAGAGACAAGAAAAAAGGGGAGCTTCATAGATCTTCGTGCGCTGTACTCCGAGCGAATCCCTATGTGCTGAGGTGGAGATAGTCGGCCACAAAAGCCCGCAGGATTTTGTTGAGGTTGTCGATGGTGTCGTGGTCCAAGGCAGACGCGTTGTCTGATGGTTTGTGCCATACATTCGGGAAGGGAGTTGGGATGAGATGCAGGATTGGTACGCCTGAAAACAAAGGGGAGTTAACATTTGGATTGAAAATAGCACAAGTGAGGTAACCCACATTCAAAAAACATAGAGGTTATATCACTTGTGCTATTCACCATCTATATATGGATCAACAATAGCACAAGTGAGGTAACCCACATTCAAATAACATAAAACTTACCTTCCTTGTACTATTGTCGATTCAATTATAAATCACTCTCTGGTGAAAACTAGTTTACGATTTTGCAGGCATTAATGTGAAGGAAATTTTGAACTATTGCCCTCAGCTGTCCACTGTTCACTCCTCAAACCACATGAACAATGGAGCCTTATTCAATTGTGCCATCCCCATCCACAAAAATATATGGTTCAAGTACGCTTTCATAGACTTTATTTTGCTTCGGCAGTCTATGAAAGTGTACTTGAACCATCTATTTTTGGGGATGGTGATGGTGCAGTTGGAAAAGGCTCCATTGTTCATGTGATTTGAGGAGCAAATCCTGGACAGCTGAGGGCAGTAATTTAAAATTTCCTTCACATTAATGCCCGCAAAGTCACAAAGGTGAATAAGTTTACCTGTGCCATGCATTGTTTAATGTTATACTATTCAATAAATATTATTTTGAACTGTATAGAAATTTTATTAAATTGTATACGGGATCATATGAGGCGTTGTGTGTCACAACCCAATTGTTAAGAAGAACTAAGAAAAATAATATAACAAAAACAACAAAAAAATTAAATATAACAAAACCGTTAAAAACAACTAAGAAAAATAATTGAAAGTCACCTTTCCGCAAGAAAGGAATGTGATCATCCTCAATACCAGCTCCATAGAAGTTGTGGGTGCGGAACATTTGCGGCTTTCGCTTCAAGAGACCCAACTCGTTCATCCGCTGTTCAAAGGAAATGAGACGTGCATACCAGTCCTTAGTTTCCGAAAAATAGTTGTAAAAAGAAGATGTTTCAGTCCCGAGCAGATCTAACAGCATGAACACATCCTGAAAAATATATTTTCGAGTTGTATCTCCGTTATGTAACTTACCCTAGTAGCATCTATCCCTAGTTAGTGGCTGATCCTTGTCTATTAGCCACGATTTAGTGGTTATTCTATGGCTCCCATGAAAAATAGCCAAAAATTAGCCATTGATGAAATGCTATTAGGGTTAGAAGTTTACGAGTAGGAATGTGAGTAAATTGTTCAATCATTGCCCTCGGGTGACCAGAACTTTCTCATCAAGCTACATGATCAATGGAATTTTATCCACCATGCAATGCCCATCTGTTTTAAGGATTTGGATTGTACAGTGGAATTTATCAATGCTAATTATGACAAAACTGACAAACCATCCAACCATATAACGATGTCACCACTATCGGGTTTGTTGATTAGCTGAAGAAATTTATCATAATTAACATTGATTGAAGTTTGTTAGTTGTTCTGTGCATAGTACCATCTGACAGATATGATTGTAACTTAATTGTTGGTATTCATACCTTACAGCTGTAAATGAAATAAGGTATGACACCATATAGCAGATATGATGGTAAATTTAATTGTTGGTAGTCGTACCTTAAAGACCATCAATAAAAATAAGGTATGATACCATACTCACAATTCTGTCAAGTTCCGTTAATCCATCGGTATTTCCAGGAGGGTACGCAGTGTTTGCCATTTTGTTCGCCAGGTGACGGGCTCCGTAAATTGAGTCCGTAGAAGTCCATCTCCTGAAAGCCTCTTCTCCGTCAAAGAAAATCAACTGCAGAGTTAAGCTGGAGCTCTGGTGGGAGGAAATTATCTTAATTATTTTTTTTGTTATTATTGTTGTTTATTTTATTTGTTTTGGCTATTTTTATTATTGATTTTATTTCTTTATTATTATTGTTATATTTTTTATTTTGTTATTTATATTATTTATTTTGGTATGTTATTTTTTGTTTGTTTTTTATTTTATTTACTTATTGTTCTTTTTTTATTTTTTTATTTTTATTATTGGTTTTTATCATTATTTGTTATTTATGTATAATTAAATTATTGATTTTTTTTATTGTTTTTAATATATTATATTTTGTTATTTGTATTATTAATTTGGTTTATTTTTTGTTATTCTATTTGTTATTATTTTTATTTGTTTATATATAAATATCCATTTTTTGACTTATTTGGTATTATTATTATTTATTAGTTATTTATTTTTACTATTGTTAACAAATTATGTTATTTTTTATCATCATAGTTTATTTTTATTATTTTATTATTATTTTCTTTATTTATTATTATTGATTTTATTTTACCATTTTCTTATTTTTGTAAATTTATTATTTGTTAGTATTGAACAATAACTCTATTTGTGATTTTTGTTAATTGTTTTTTTTACTTATTATTTGGTCCCAATGGACCAGGCTATGGATGCAATGCACATTCACCGCCGGTTGCCAACAGCATCTGGTGTTCCCAGACGGTCACCCATCCAAGTACTAACCAGACCCAACGTTGCTTAACTTCGCTGATCATAAGGGAAGCGGTGTTTCAACGTGGCCAAGGCCGTTGACAACTAATTAGTTTAACCGTCTTAATTTTTATTGAGCATTCCGTTAGGAAAAAGTTCTATATAGGTTTTATTTTTCCGTCCTCGTCTGGGTTGTTGTCGTCGTCGTCTGCACCTGAAAATCAATTAGTGCTTAACAATTTTGTTTTAAGAGTTACAGAGATCTTCCATAAACAAAAGTTGTTTGTCTTGACTATTCAGTCAATATTGTTATAAATATTTTTATAACCCTCACTTTTTAACTCTAAAAAATTTTGAGCAAAAGTTTAAAGTTTTTTGTTTAAAGAGTTACAAAAAATTGTATTGAGGAAAAGTTGTTTATTATGACCATCCAAACAAAATTGCCAAAAGTATTTTTTTTTAAAAACCAACATTAAAAAAGTTATAGTCAAAAACAGAGTTTAAAGTTTTTTATTTGAAGAGTTACAAATAATTTTGTTAAACAAAAATTGTTTGTTACGACTATATAAGAAATATTGTAGTAAGTGACTTTTTTTGAAAAAGTTATATTTATGAAGTTATAGCCAGAAAACAGGGTTTGTGGAAATAGCCTAATTTTCACCTAAAAATTAAAGTTTTCAATTTATTTAAAGAGTTATAGAAAATTTTATTGAATAAAAATTGTTTATAATTACCATCTAACCTGTACGACCAAAAGTATTCTTTTTTCAAAAATTAACATTTACGGAGTTATAACCAAAATACCCTCAATTTTTAACTCTAAAAAATTTCAGCAAAAGTATAAAGTATTTTATTTGAAGAGTTACAGAAAATTTTATTGAACACAACTTGTTTATAATGACCATCTAACAAACATTACCAGGAATCATTTTTTTCATAAAAATCATTTATTGAATTATAGCACGCGAGATTGTAGGTCATCTATGGCTAGTGTTTGTATGTTTTTAGTATGTTTTTTCAAGTATTCTATTAATCATATAAATAATAATTATTTATATTGTGTAATATAACAACTAAATTCTAAACAAAAACCTAATACTTATAAAATGTAAATTTATCTAAGTGTTAACATATTTTCAGCTTGATTAAAATTTACATATAAATTATTGTAAAGTCTATAACTTGTTAATATATTTACATATTGTCACAACAGTTTCCATTTGCTTAAATTTCGTTTATTATTAATTATGAAACAATTTGTTTGTTATATTAATCAACAATTGACAAAACTTGTGTATTTAAAAATATTTTTTGAATTTGCTTCACTATAAATACTATATTTTTTTTATAAAGTTAATTTTATTATTTGATATAATTTTATATTACTTTATATCACGATAGTTTTGTAACTACGAATATAGTTTTTAGATGCACTGAAATAAATTATCTCGTTAATGTACCATATAGGTATGAGTCTGGTTATTTTTTGATGTATAAAAAATGTTCTTATTTCTAATATTTAAATGTAGTGCAGTGTGAAATAATTGGTTCTTTTTTCTCGCATTTTAGAAAATCCTTATTGGTAATTTTCCGAATAGCTGTCCACGTATGTATAATATATTACATTATACATACGTGGACAGCTATTCCGAAAATTACCAATAAGGATTTTCTAAAATGCGAGAAAAAAGAACCAATTATTTCACACTGATGTAGTGGTTTCACTTTTTTCACTAAACAGTCGCTAGCTTAGATCATACATATGCCATTCCATTCAGGCTCTAGACTTCCTACATTTGTTTTATATCTCCAAACCTATATTTAGTGAACAACACATTCTTTCAGCTTAACTTTAATTCTAGCTACGCTGAATTTTCATTGATTAAACCTAGTTTTTACTTAACTAATTTATTCAATTTATTATTTGTATATTATATTATTTATTATTATTATTATTATTTATTATTTTTGTATTTATCGATTTTTCAACACGGTCGCAAAGTCATCAAGGTTTTGTGCGATAGGATATGAGTGAACGCCTTGAAATTTGTTTGAAATGCCAGCTTCTATAACTGACCTCATGTTGTTGTTGCCATTTTTTTTTTCAAAATAATAAAAAAAAATTATAAGAGTTTGCTTAAATGAAAATAACATTCTACACTGGTGTTATTATGTGAAATCAGTATTTACTTATTAAAACATACATTTTAAAGGAGAGTTGAAATTCATGGTTAACAGAGATTTTTGTTTAAAGCCTTTATATAAAAGTTTATTTCAAACAAATGAAAGAACTGGCAATTCTAAGGTAGAATGCCTGAAGGATTTGCTTGGCAAAATGTTATACTTCTTTAATTAATAGACATTTTAGGCGCTTTTAGACTTAGTCAATTTATCACAAAATTAATGGTTAACCAAGATTTTAATTTTAATGTTTAGAGATAATTTTATTGGAAACAAATGAAAGCAAAGTATTAATATAATTATGTATAGCGTTGTATTCAACAGTTACACAATTTTGGAAACTTTTTCAATATACAAACACTACTGGTTAAGTTTTTTTCTGTCATGAGATTAATATTTTAGAATGATCCTAAATTTTTATTTTATTTTTATATTTTATTTTAGAATGATCCTAAATTTCTTATTGGGTTAATTCAATAAAATTTAACTATATTTGAAATTTCGTTAAAATCTATGCAAAAGTATCTAAATTAGAAGAAAGATAATGAAAAAAATATGAGAAACAAGAAATGTAAAGAGCAATCGGCAATAAATAAAATGTAGGAAAGGTATAACTATTTATTATTGATAACAAGAAAATAAACAACAATTTGGAAGGGAGAAAAGACAAACCCTAATCATTGATAACATGAAAAATAAATAACAATTTGGAAGAGAGAAAAGACAAACCCTTATCATTGATGACAAAAAAATAAATAACAATTTGGAAGAGAGAAAAAACAAACCCTTCCACAGAAAAGAGCAAACGAATATAAATATTTGCCACACAAGTGATGATCATTTAGTTGCCATAAAGTTGATTGTTGGTCACACGGAACAATTCACAGCCTAAGTAAAGTTGCCATAAAGTTGATTGTTGGTCCCATGGAACAATTCACAGCCTAAGTAAAGTTGCCATAAAGTTTATTGTTGGTTACACGGAACAATTCACAGATTAAGTAAAGTTGCCATAAAGTTGATTGTTGGTCGCACAGAACAGCCTAAGTAAAGCTCATTTAAATTCACGTCAGGCCTGCCCGCGAATCCATCAGCTCAAAAATCTTTTCTTCGTTGGCTTTGCAAAATAAAATTCCAGATTTTTGGCAACTTTTGCATAATTAGATGAATGACGAAATAATTTTTTGCATTAATTAATTATTTCTTCTTATTTTATTGTTTGTTTTTAGAATTTAGCTTTGGGGTATTGTTGTAGATGATGTGCGTGCGCATTGTACCTGGGAATATAATGCAATTTATGTTAAATAATTTATTTATTTCTTTGTTTAAATTGTCAAAATTGTTTTGGTTGCTGTAAATAGGTGTCCTGATTTTAATTAGTAGCCTCACACATTTTTAAATGGTTACATTTATAGCATAATTCTAAATTATGTATTTATATTCATTGGATTAATGTATACGCACAACGGCGTGCTTGACTCATCAGTAATGTTTAATACTTCATTGTCTTTGTCGTCTGAAAAGCGAACTTTGAACGAGTAAGGAGAACAGCTTTAACCCTTTAATGCCTGGGTAATTCTTATCTTAAAGTATTCGATAGGACAGAGGTTGCATTGAAAATAAACCTTCTTAAACGTGACTAATTCGTCCCAATGAACGTTAAAGGATTACAAATTAGTTGTATATGTTACAATGACAGTTTCAATGAATATTTATTTGTTTATGTTTGGCGTTTCCTACAACTAATTTAGTAGTGGAGTGAGCTTTACTTTCTTTGATTGAGAAATTAGAGATTCACATTGAAAGAAGAACAAGTTTGTGAGGAGATGAGAAACATTAATTGTCGTTCTCGTTTTGTGTTTGTACACACACCAAGTAAGCAAGTGGCTGCACCAACACCTGTGAAACGTCTGTCATATTAATGTTGTATAAAATTGTAGTTTGATGAAATTTAAATTGAAAAACGTGGGTTGTTGTCTTCAAAAGTTCTTGGCTTTGACCTTTTGCTCTAAAATAAAAGTATACTAACAATAGATGACCAACAAATAAATAATTGCCATAGCAAAAACCGAAACATTTGGAATAACAAACCATTAAATGTAAAACAAAATGTTTCCATTGAAGGAAGTCGTTGTTATCCTTTATCAGATCTGGTGAAGGTCCTTCGGCTTATTTTAATTGTTTGGAATCCTTATCAGTCGTGGGAGACATCCAGGAACCTCTGAATGCACGAGTTTCCTGTTGAGGATTCAGTCGAGCCTCAACTGTTGCTGTGGTCGTTCGTTAGTGACTTTTGCTTGTCTTGATGTGTGCTTTCATTCACGGATTAATCGTCGCCTTAAGGATCAAATTACATTAGAGTTAGTGTTGAAATCGACCTTGTTACTTGTAACTTATATGGAGTGTTAATTATATTGATTTAATTCGGTGTTGCATCTTTCAAGTTTTTGTAGATTTTATTTTGTTATTATATTATTATATTATTGTTATATTATATTATTATATTATTATATTATTATATTATTATTATATTATTATATTATATTATATTTTGTTATTGCGTTGATTTTTCACCTGAATGTTGCCTCGGTATTTAAATATATATTTCAGTGTTGTGTTTTCGTTTATTGTAATGATAACCGTTTGTTTCGTTCATTTAATTAATTAATGCGATATTACACTTGAATTGATTTAAATAGATAACATACTTTATCATTTATGGTCAAATAATAAAATATGATTTTAATTAAACATTTAAAATATCCAAATATTTAGTGATACAACAAAACATTCAGATTTTTATTTAAGAAAACTAAAATCTTTATTTTAATTTTGAAAATAACTAATTTGGTGTGAAAGAGTAATTTTAGATTTTCTTGTACTTGGTAGGCTTATGTTAAAATTTGATTAATGATAAGATAAGATAAACTAAACATGCTATGAAAATTATTAATTATTATTATTATTATTAATTATTAATTATAAGATAAATAAACATGCTATGAAAATTATTTAGTTACAGAAATGCATTAATTAAAGCTATAAAAATATTAACAAATGTTATATTCATAAACATGAAAAATGATCTACAAATAAAATAAAATGTTTTTGGCTAAATTAAATGAGTGAAAAGTGAACATTTAACACACTTTTAAATAACCTTTAACACTTTAATCGTTTCTTGTAACACAATTGTTACATAAGTCTAATGGTTTATTCCATCTTATGTAACACCAGTGTTACATAAGTCTAATGGTTTATTCCATCTTATGTAACACCAATGTTACATAAGTCCAATGATTTATTCCATCGGTGCAGTGCTACATACCAAGTTAGTTTTATTAAATAAATTTATACAGGCAAAGATTTCCCTGTATACATTTATCAACTTGAAGTGTATCACTGGTGTTACACAAGATGGAACAAGCCATTCGACTAATGTACAAGGAACGATTAATGTGTTCAATAAAATAGATTCAGGAACATTGATAGTCATAATTTGGATAGTATTGATAGTGCTGATAAGTGATAGTTACAAATAGTGACAATAATTATAATGGTGATCATTATGATGATGATATTGATCTTGAGTTAGAATAAACTTTTGGAAAAAACATTAAATATTTTGCATATATGTACGATTTAAGATCATAACAAACGTTAAAGATGACAATAACAACAACAACAACAACAAATATTATGCTTAGCACAATTGAAATATTTTTTTTGTAAAGTTTAATATATTTTAAAAATGAAACTTTGTTATAATAAATATTTACCTGAGGAAAATTATTTTCTTCGGTCAAACAAATGGGTAAAAATACCTGTAATACCTCAAACATTTTCCAGCATTAAAGATATTTTCCTGTACTGAAATATTTTATTTAAAACTAATAAATTATTTTCATGAAAGTCTTTTATAAAAAGTTCAATTCAATTTGAATTAGTTCACTCAAATCAATAAATAAAATTTCCTCTTTGTTAAAAACAGTTTCAACTGAAATAATTAATTTTCCAAATAATTATATTGATCAAAATTAACTTATCTTTTAAAGAGTAAATATCGGATTACCTAATTATATGGGACGCCATGTTAGAAACAGTTTCAATTGAAATAATTAATTTTCCAAATAATTATATTGATCAAAATTAACTAAATGCTTAAAAGGTAAATATCGTATTACCTAATTATATGGAACGCTTGCTTCCCCAAGGCATAAATGTTAGGCCTAGACTGAGTAACATGAGACTCGTTGGCGCCTAATTTGAAATGTTGAAAATCAATAATTTTATGGGTTTGCATCTTTCCGTTTTGTTTTTCATTGCCATTTTTACTGGAATTTTTGGTTCAATTTAATTACTTTCAACCATTT
>JARUHE010339263.1:0-10534 GCA_031471125.1 Archaeomysis grebnitzkii | reverse complement strand
TTAAGAAAATAAAAACTTGAACCTTTTGTTGAATGTCCGGACGCAGACGACGACGCGGGACGACGGGGGACGACGACGACGGAATAGTAACACCTATGTCTTAACTTCATTTCACTCGCTCGACAATAATAATAATAATAATAATAATAATAACAATAATAACAAGTAAAAAAAAATAAGTATGGTGCTATAGATCAAAGACTGACTAAGTTTTCTATAATTTTTTATTTAAATTTTCTCAAAGCGGACCACAGGCGAGTATTTATTTAGAGAAATAATCATTCCCCAAGATAAAGACTGGATGTTTAGACCTGGCTTTATATCCACAATTTATCAATATGGTGATATTTAAATTGATTTCAATGAGGACATCCATATAACAGGCCAATGCTTTAAGCTTCCACATTGTCCACTCTAATAGTAATTCCTATGGAGAATGTGGCAAACATGGCTGTAAAGCATTGCCCTGCATCCATACTATATCTAATCTATTGTTGTCAAACAGAAAACCCCCACCAGGTAAGCAGAAGAATATATACCAACAGTAATTGCAAGATACATACTTACAATAAACCTACAATCAATTATTTATAAAAAAGGAACCCATTGTGCAATAACTCAAACTAGCAACACACCCACACACAATGTAACCATAGATTATTCAGCACAACAAGTTTACATAATTATTACTCACAAATGTTACACAACTATAGCGACCCATCCCACATATAGAACATTAGCAGGAATGAGCCTTTGTGCCACAATAAACCTATTTCCCAAATTGATAGGCACTCTTGTGGCACAACATCTCCATGCCAAACTGAGGTTTACTTAACGAGCTATAGTTTTGCCACTAGATGGTTTTTGTTCATGTGAGTGACCTTTTAAACGAGCTATAGTTTTGCCACTAGATGGTTTTTGTTCATGTGAGTGACCCTTTAAACCTATTTTGTTGCCTCTTAAATTTTAGATTCATTCACTAAGGTACATCAGTTGCAAATCTTAAAAGAACTCAGTTATTATATAATCATTTTTCTTACAGACTGACATCTAAATGTTTCAACTACACTTACACTCCATTGAATGTTTTACTAACATTGTCCCTCCATTCGGCTAGATTGAATGTTCTGTTAAATGTTTAAGCTTTAGTTTGGACTGCTGTTTGACTATCAGTGTGAAATAATTGGTGTTTTTCTCTTGCATTTTAGAAAATCTTTGTTGGTAAAAATGCAGAATAGCTATCCCGAGTATGGATTTAATATATTATACCTACTGAGATGGCTATTCTGCATTTGGACAACAGGGATTTTTTTAAATATGAGAAAAAAGCACCAATTATTTCACACTGTTTGACTATCAACTCACTCACCAGTTCTGAAGCCTGGTCCCCATATATAAGAATGAAGAAAGTTCAAGTGAAGGAAAAACTTACCACTAGCTTATATTCTGGGGAAAACTGCATATAGATAACTGGAAAATTAACAATTTTTGGACACCACCAAAACATACAATCCCTTGATTAACTTGCATCAATTCATGTTCAGATCAAATAATCACTGCTAGTTATGTGTATTTTTGACCATGTTCATTGTACCAGCTAAAACACACTTTTCATGGCCAAGGTCAAATGGGTAACTGAGTAAAAGCAAATACATTTTTTAATAAAAATTAAATGATTTAAATGGTATAGTTAACATATTTTACTTAACTAACAGTACATGAACTCTTGAAATGAAAAACTATGGCTAAACTCAACACAGCAATAACGAGGATGCCAGAAGAAAATTCATACTACAACTAGCATAGCAAGTGAAAATGTAATATTAAGGATATGCATATGGCGCATCCTCCAAGCCAGGGTAAGCTTAGTACATGAGATTTCAAGGGAATGTAGCCATTCAAATCCCAATGAAATATCCTTAGAGCAGACTCGAATCAATGAAAATGAGAATTGCTGCCATAACATTAACCTTGAGTTGATCTTCATACTTCTTTTCACTTGCTGACAGCAAGGAGACAACTTTTTTTTTGAAGGAATTTCACTTTTCATAGCAATATAATGTTTATATTTTTGCCTCAAGGCGATACACTCCGATCATTCATACGAGTGGATATATCCATCAAATACACTAGCATTTTGTTGAATTCTTGTGATTCAAAATCTTCATACAGATCATACTCGCATTCTTTCTGAAAAACTTTGATTAATTTTCATTGTTCGAAGAATAGGGTTAAAGCTATTCCACACGGGAGTCTGCGGACTTCTGTGTGAAAAATCAAGATTATGTTTACTTCCATAATCTGTAAAAACTAACTTAAAAAGACAGTGATTCAAAGCATGATCCTTTATCAAATTGATGTTTTTTTTCAGAAATATCGAGGACATTTTGAATTTTGTTATCCTAAACTCTGATGATAAAAGAAACTGCAAGTACTTTATTATTTCCCAGCACAGCATGATCACTGTCAGTAAACACTGAGCCAATAGTTTGGGTATCTATACAATGTTTTGCAAAGAAGTCCTTCAGAAACAGGTAACTTTTTTCAATCTCCACAGAACAGGGAATTCTCCTTTATCAAACTATCATGGACATACCCCTTACAACTGCAATAAGTTGACCGCAACTCGAAAAATCAGTAATTTCGTTCAACTAGAGGGAGACTTTTAAGGGATTAGCTCTAATATGCGAGCTAACTTGCTCCAAAACACCTACTCAAATCAACAATTTAGCTCTGAATAACATTATTTGATACCAGTACTAATTTTAACTTTTTCTTGCTTATTTTCCAAAAATGTAGCTATTTTTATTGCACAAAGTTTGTTCAGATCTTCTGTAATTAGGGTAATTCTTCAGAGTTTTATTAGGCACATGCTCCATAGGAATTACTATTGGAGTGGACAATGTAGAAGTCTAAAATATTGGACTGGGACTGTAATTCTACAAGGCTTCTATAGGTTGCCACTTCACACATCAGATGATATAAAACCATCTGCAGTGGTTTGTCAACAGATGAGAATATGAACTTTGGAAGTGTTGTTCGAGAATCAAAACGGGCTCTTCCAGCTCGCAATGATTCAACATCAGTTGAAAAGGTTCTTTGAGTTTAAATGGCTTCAAATTCGTGTTGGAAAATACAATATCACAAATGATGCACCCATTCACAGCCTCGGTTTTCTGTAATTCCTTCTTATATTATACTTCCATGGAAGGGACTCTACATATGTTTGACATTGAAATGGCACCAGATAGGTACAATTTGTCAAATAAGAACTCAATTCAAGAACTCATCAAATTAAATTTTCAAAAAAAGGAATGCTAGAAATTCAAATTTGTGGAAAAATATTATAAAATAGGTATACTCAACTGAAGAAAATAGGCTATTTATTTATAAATAATATTTCATGAAAATCTACTGTCCAATATGTGTATTCAACAATTAATAAAGTATTGAATAGTTAATTAATGTTTAATAATTACATTTATTTTCTTCGCCCACTATACTAAAGGATTTAATTTATGAAAATTTATTGGACTCGCTGAATTAAATCAAAATACAAGCTATTTTGGGAGTCTAAACACGAGTGTTAAATAGATCAATTGCCAATCATCAAGATAGTAGTTTTATCACTTCCTTAAATGCTATCTCGAACCTCTAGTTGAGAACCATACTGTAAAGGTATTAATGGAAATGATATCTCACTGTGTCTTCTATCCAACATCTTTACTCTTCAATCAGTTGATGTTGGAGTTTTCAGAGCAGTAAAACTGACATAGAATGCCATTTTGAACAATTTCTTCATGGAGTCTCAAATGAAAAAAAAATAGACAAAATTTGGTTTTAGGATCATCAAACTCAAATTAGTTGGAAGTGCCTAGAATATGTACTAGCTATGGTAAGTGTTCATTTTATCATGCTGGACCACACTTGTGTAATTCACGTCAAAAAAGTGTACAAAGTGAAACCAATTTGATTATTTTTAAGAAAATTTGGAAAAGCTATCTTTTTTTAATTGTTGAATTTTAATTTCTTCGTTGTATTTTGATGGATTTTCAAAAAGAAATTATTTTATTAGATGTAAAGAAATTTTTCTATTTTTGCACTAAATAAATTCAATTAACTATCATTATTATTGTTAAACCAGATTTTCTTTGATTGCTTTCACAGGACTGGCATCATCTTGAAGGCCAATGGGAAGGATGAAAATAGGAGCTCACAAAAGGCAAGTCAAAAGAAGAACAAACAAAAGGTTTATGTAAATCAATCATTCGCAAACACACCTAAAATATATCCTTAAAACAGAACACGCTGAGTTAGGTTTAAAAAGCATTTTACTAGAAAAGATTTATTGATTTGGAGGCCCTCAACCACTGACAGTCAATGAGATTGAGGAAATTATCTCTTTAGTAACTGTCCAGTATGAGGCCCAAATAATGAAGGTTCACATTCTTTGGCAAAGTATTTAAAGTGGATAAAACAGGTCTAACAGTAAGCTACATGATTAAATATGTCATCAAGTGTGTACTAGACTGATGTCCAGATTTATCCAATAGAAAAGACTAAAAAAAATTTCAAAATATAGATCTCAACTAAGGAAATAACACAAATCAGGTCTGCGACTGCAACATCAACCATGTAATCGTTGCAAAAGTTGTTGCCGAGTCGCAACATCAGTTGAAAGGTAAAGATAATATTGTGAAAGTTGCATGTGGTGAAAGTTATGTTGTATGGATGTGAGTCTTGGACAATGATGATGGACGATGAGAAAAAAGTACAAACATTTGAGAATAAGGAAGGTGCTAAGAATCCCATATACGGACCATCGAACAACTGGATATATGCGAGATAGAATACACAACCTATGTGAACCACAAGGTTGTCTCATGACATGCATGAAGGAGAAGAAGCTGAAGTGGTATGGATATGTCACTCACCATAACCCACTCTCAAGTGGAAGAGTGAGTGACAATATTTACGAATGTACCGGCCGACGGAGGACAGAGAGGAGTGGCAAACGGTTGCAAGGGAGGCTTTCATTACAGCACTTCAAAGAGCTAAACATAGGTCAGGAAAGAACTTATTTTTTTTATTTTTAAATGTGCAATGTTTTACAAAACAAATTTTAAAGATATAGGAAAATTATGTAAGGAAATGACCACAAAATCTTCATATAGTAAATAGTTCATAAAGTTTCTTTTACTTTTAATAAAGTATGAATTTTTCAAATAACATCTACTTCATCATATTTTGAAGCAGATGAAAGGCTTCAGTACAGCAATAATAAGTGTAAATATGTTAATAATTCTTCTATAGTAAGCAATCAACTATTTTAACATCCTACTAGATACCATATACTTTTTTTTATTTCATTAATTTATATATTTGAAACCATTCATAGCTACATTCTCATGAGATTGTGGTTCAACTGCGGTCGGCCATACAGAGCTGTAAAGGTAAGGTGCGAAATAGGTTATGTAAAAAAACAGACATAGTTAATCCATAGCAGACAATGGAAAGCCTAAACATGAAGAAACAATAGCAAACTGCTATTTATATAATGAAAATTATAATCATTTGAATTCATTACATAAATCATAACAATTATTAAGACTGACACTTTTAGAGAGATCAAATTAAATTCATTGAGTGTTAATTGGCAGTTTGGTTGACACAGATGATGTATCACGGTTCAACCTCATTGCCTTATTTCTACCGGCAGAACACAATTGGCCAATTTTGAGTGAGCCGTGGTCACAAGAAGTCCCAAAAAATGTGACTGAAGATATTAATTCAATACTTGAATACATTAAACAAAAAGATGTTTTCCTTAAAATTAAATACACAAAAGAACTTTAAAGAATTTGAAATGAAGTGGTTATATTTTAGCAGCTCTGAACATACAAGCTTTGATTTCAAATAAAAACTATGTTTTTGGCTACAACTTTTTAAAGGTAGGTTTTTGAAAAAAAAATACTTTCAACAGTTTTGATTGGATGGTCATAATAAACAACTTTTCTTTATGACATTTTTTGTAACTCTTCAAATAAAAAACTTTAAACTTTTTAGAGTTAAAAATTAGGGGTTTTTGGTTATAACTCGGAAAATGTTTATTTTGAAGAAAAAAATTATTTACAACAAAATTAGATGGAAGGTTAAGGCAAACAACTTTTGTTAATGAAAGTCCTCCGTAACCCTTAAAATAAAGTTGTTTAACACCAATTGATTTTCAGGCGCAGACGAAAACAACAACAACGAAAAAATAAAACCAAATGGCATGCTCGATGAAAAATCTGGCATCTATCTGTAAGAATGCCCGAATTCTCTAAAGTAACTTAGAGCATTTCAATTAAATGCCAGAAATCAGGATGTACATCATTGTCTAAGTTTATGAAAATGTTATTGGCATAATTTCAACTTATCAATGGCAAGAAATTCTGGCAATATATAATCAAAAAAGTACTACACAATATGGTATTTGTTGGGCAGAGTAACATTGGACCGAAAATGACCAAAACACAAATGAAGGATGCCTGTAACAGAAGTTCCAAGGACAAAGGAATACCTAGACATTTGAAGGAATTTCAGTTATCCCGGAGTTCGAGCAATAGCAGGAGTCCGATCCCAGGTGCGTGCATTGACTTCACCTAAATCTTGTCAGTTACCACAGTTCCACAGTGCTCTCCTAATTGAAGTGTTTGAACAGAAAAACTGGTTAGCCAGCCTGGAGTCATTCAATAGAATTACATCTAATGTATAAAAAAAGTAGTGTAATGTATAAACTGTGATTCTCATCTTCATTAGTGAATTATTATGGCTTGCCTATTGCAAGATATTCAGACCCAGTCTGTAAATATTGTGAATTATTATTATTGGACTGTTGCAAGGTATTAAAACCCTATCTGTAAATATATATTTACATTCATATATTATTGCCTGCCCATTCCTAAACACTGTTCATCTTAACAACTAAGTTTGATTTTGAACTATGTTTGGCCTCATCAGTGGATCTTTCCACAATACATTCAGCAAAGTGCATTAATAAATCCCATCAGTGGATATTGTCACACCCCAAATGTAAGTTTATTATTAGGCTCGGGCAAAAGGTAAATATTAATGTGAACTTATTACCTTTATTAAACTGCAACTAATTATGAAACTCAAACCTTCCCCATTTTCCAACCCAATGACTTCTTTGGGGCACTTTTAACTGCTCTGCAAGATTTTGTCTCCCTAATGAGTCCGAACACTCGAATGAAATAAGGCCTATTTGCCCCTCTCCACCTGTATTTCATCGACTCTCCCTCATCAGTTTTCAAATTCAAATTTTGATGTAAGTAAGGTGTTCTTCAATATAATTTGTTTTATCCTGTCAGCTTTGTGCACATGTGTGTGAAGCATCATTATTTTGTCAGCTTTATGTGCAAGCATAAGAGGTGGTTTTACATGTGTTACGTGCATACTTAAATGGATTTAGTCAGGCCAAGTACTTTCATGTGACATTATCTGTATCTAGTTTGTTGGTTTGTACAATTCAAGTGAAAGTGACAATTTCACGTATCTGGCCTACTTAGAAGTTAAGATACTAATCAACTGGGAGGTTTTTGTGAAAAGGGTAAAATTTTTTGCATTTTAATGATGATTCTTTAGAATTTTTATGCAGGCAGAAACAAAGTGTGGAAAACAAAAAGTTTTTGGCAAATTTATAATTTGAGTTTTAGGCAATTGGTTTATTTATACGTCTCTCTCGCCAAGAGCAAGCGGCAACTGAAAATATCCAACACCACCTGCATTAATTGGGTGAGCTTCTACTGTGAAGTGAATATCCACGACCTCACCAAAAACAAAAGAATTGGCGATGTTGGCAAATACAATGAGATTGATGAAAGTCAATTTGGAAAAACTAACTACAATAGGAGCCAGTGGCAGAAATTACTTTATCTGCCATAATAGTGTCTTCCAATAGTATTCTAATTAAGCAAACACTATTATGGCAGCTGGCGTCATGCCCTCGATGCAAAGGACTGGGTTTTCGGTGGGGTTCAACGGGGTTCCAATCATATATTTAAGGTCCCTGTAGAAGACAGGAGTAAAGAGGCACTACTTCCAATTGTAAAACAGTTCATTCAACCAAGCACTGCAATAATTAGTGATTACTGGAAGGTATAGGATTGTCTTTCCAATGAAGGGTACACACCCCTGAAAGTTAACCACTCAAAATTTCACAGATCCTCCCACAAGGCCAACACCAATACAATTGAAGGTGCCTGCAGGTGGGCCAAGAACCGATTCCCGACCGGTGGTCGAAATGGCGATCACTACATTCCGGTGTAAAGTTGTCCATTTACAAGAAGATCTTCGGTGACAATTTTTGAAGGTTAAAATATTATTGGCAATCATGGCGACACTTTTTGAAGGTCAAAAAATCTTCAACAGACTTTGCACTGAAATTTTGCCTCACAAAAGAGGGATACACTTTCAACGCTAAGACTTTCCCATATTTTTTTTAAAATATTGTCTATGTTGACCGAGTGAGATCTGCTAAACTGACAAAAAAAACATACAAATTTATTACTTTTTAATGTACTATTTTTCTTTTCAAATGCTGCTCCAGCAATAGTTTTCAAAGGGTAATCTGGCATCGAGGACAATTTTTACAAATTGTCTACAAATTGTAGGCTCGCGATGGAGACTTATTTTTATAATATTGGCAACATTTTTGACATATTTTTCTCACTGGACTACACTGGCAAACACTTATGAACAAACAAAAGGTACAAGAAAAATGTTTTAGACTGCAGCATCGCAAATGTACACACCAGGTTTTTAAGGTTAGTCCATTTTAAATAAGCAAGTTAGGATTTGCAAGTTCCTTAGTGTAAACTTTTTCTTTCGTCTGTGAAAGTAAAAAAATATATGATACTTTTTTATTATTAAAGGTATTTTTCAAGTTTAGTACTTCCACTGCGATCTATAAACTAGAATTAGACCTACACATTATTCAAAAACAAATTTATCCTAACTTCCTAAGTCTTGTTTTAAAATATGACATCATCTGGGCTTGACGCCACAACGGTTATACACATGAAGAGATTAAGTGTAGTCAAACGTATGAAAGAACATAAAAATGAAGAAAGAGTAACAAAATAAGAAAGAAACACAGACAAATGGTTGAACATATGAAATAACAGATAAAAAATAAGTCTAATTTTACTAAAACTTTTACGTAGAGCGTACATTTAATTTTAAGTTGGCATTAAATTTATGAAAAAAAATTCTAGTACTAAAAATATTGTGTACCATAAATATCTAGAGATTATTAGAGAAATTTAAGACAATGCCTAAAGTAAGTACTGCACTTTAGTATATACCCGTTTAACAGGGGTATACGAATACCAGTTATAAAACGAAGTCGGCCTCTTGAAGCCAAAAAATCAAGAAAAAATAACACCGTTTTTTGTTAGAAAAATTCCTTGTGATAGACAATTTTGTAGGAAAAACTGTCAGGTTGAATGATGTAGGGATTAATCTTACAAACATTCACGCAATTTTGCAATTTTTCCAATGGAATTTGTAGCAAAAATAGCATTTATTAAAATTTTAATAGATTGAAATATGTTCGTTAAGCTACAAATTATTCAAATAGATACAATATTAAAGTAATTATAGCATGTTATATATGGCAAATCTAAATCTTATGTCCGCCATTCTTTTTTCAATGATCCTCTGTATACACTCTGTATGTATGACACAGTTGGGTTAGGTAAGGTTAAGTGTTGTTTTGTAGTTTCTCCAAGACTTTAGAAAGAAAATGATTGTCAAGACATTCATTTATAAACAGTTCCATTACAGGTCAAAGTGAAGGAGCTTTGCACATGGCTAATAGGCATTTATTTTTAAAATCACTTCACAAAAAGCTTAAACATAATCAAATATATATATTCCCGTGGTGAGAAGTTAAAAAAATAAAGTATCATAGTAAATCACTTGAAGTTACCTGTTACCTCAAAAGACATTTAATTGAGAACTGTACATATGAGCTTGAGTGAGGGAAATAAGAAGCTAAGAAATAGTACCAAATGATTCCTTTTTTTATAAAAAACACTAGAATTATATAAAAAGGAGGCATTATAACAACTCACCAAAAATAAACGAAAAATGACGTTTACTAATCATATAACATTCACTAACTCTAATTCTATATTTCTCATAACAATTTTGAATAATGATGTTAATGTTTAACATAAAATTACAAAACTTATGAGCTAATAGTAACGTTTTCTAATTAAATGTCTGTTTTCTTTAAAAACCAAGGGAACAAATCTCTATCTGCCGTTAAACAATTAGGCTTAATTTTAAATTGTTTTTACTCAAGATAGATATTAAAAATTTTCTTCTTCAATCTTTATTGACATTTCAAAAATTTTCCATCATATTTGAGAAATGTAAATACGAAAAATCCGTAGAACAGTTTGTATTTTTGACAAAAACTCTTCCCCATAAATGGATAATTTTGAAGATATTTTGCTTATTTTAG
>JARUHE010339252.1:0-10534 GCA_031471125.1 Archaeomysis grebnitzkii | reverse complement strand
AGACAAAATGAAATGGAGGAGTATGGAACCTAAACAATCTCTACATACAGGAATTTTTTAGAAAAATAATTATTTTTAAAATAATAACTTTCAGATTTCTAGATGATTGACAAGTATAAACAAAATTAAACATTTGTTAATAACGTTTTATTTTACTTTAATTTATAAAGAATTAAATGAACTATTATTCCTTATTATTAGTATCAAACGCGCGAGGTTGATTTGTTCTCTCTAGTTTATATATTCATTCGTTCAATAATAGCTAAATTATTTTTTAAGACAATTATTATATATAGTTTTCAACATTTTTCTTTACTGTTGTTTATTTAATTATTAACAAACGAGATCTCAGAAGATTTATTTTTTATCATAATTTATACTTCCACTTTAAATTGATGAACTTTTTTCATACCTTAACCCGTCAAAGCCCATGGCTACAAATTGCAACAGATTTTCTTTAAATTCTAGAATAATGATTAAAAAGCAATTCTAAGAAAAATTTATTTAGACAAGTTTTTCAATTTACTGGCTCAGTAATGTAGGTGACATGTCAAATATAAAAAGGTGCAGCTCACACATAAATCTATCTTTCTTCGATCTGAAAGATTCAAATAATAAAATAAGATATCGAAAAATATATAAACATTTCAGGCTCATACTCATGTTTTTGTCCTTCTAGCATCCATGAAACCAAAGGCCACTGATGGTGATTTGATATTTTGGCAAATGTGGTTTTTCAAATGTGCTCAAACTCTTAATATATCAGCAATTTTAAATGCTTATTATATGAAATTGTAGCTTATAATCTGTAAAAAACAATAGAAAAATCAGAATTCAATTTTTTCAAAAAATGAAGACCCCAGAAGAATTTTTAAAGGTGTCACCTATAATAATAATAACAATTATCTTTATTCGTAAGAAATACATGATATAATTTACAATTTACATTTTTTTATAATAAAAGTTACAAATACAAAAACAAAATTAAAACATGAATATATACTATACAATTAGTCTACAGTATCTTAAAAATTAACATCATATTTCCGTATATAAAAACACATTTGGTGCTACGACGTAGCTATACTATAAATCATTGTGTCTATGTCTTCCTTATCAAGATAATAAAAAAATTTAAAATCCCTCATGTGAATAAGCTCTTTCAATATATTGACTTCCCACATACAAATACCTTTATCTCTAAATTTTCCTACTATTAAAAACCGCTAAAAAAATACATTGTATTTGTCTAAAATAGTGTTGAAATCTCTCAGCCTATAGGAAAAATCCATCGTCAAAAAATACAAAATATATTCACATTCATGTGACAAACCACCAATTATAAAGTTTAAAAATCTTTGTTGAATAATTGTTTTAATAGAATGGGTGTTCATCAAAAGAGGCAGTAGGTTGCAATGAGTTCTAGCTGGGAGCCTCAAAATTGATATGCAACACTTCTCCAGGCTATTTCTAGTTGCTGAATTTTTTCATTTTTAATATTCCAAATATTAGAGCCGTTTAAAATTAGGCAATGCGAGTTAAGCAACCTAACTCGAGCTACAGTATCCAGATCACTGAACTCGTTCAACTAAACCTTACATTCAACTTTCATGTCCATTATTATTTTACTAAAATCAATCATATCTCCTCTGCTTTTAAATACATTACCCAGATGATTTATCTTCTCTTCAAATTTAAGTTTATTGCCACTCAAATGCACCTCCGGATGTGAGCTGATTTTCGTGTTGGAAAATACCAGAATTTTACTTTTCTCACAATTAAACTTAATAGAATAATTGTGACTATATGATTCACATATACTAATAAGTTGTTTCAGAGATCTTAAGGATGGGGCCAGAATCAAAATATCAGCTGCGTAAGCAAAAATATGTGTCGCTATATTTCCCATAAAACAACCCATGCGACTATTTTGTATTTCTTCCATTAAATTATCAAGGTGACATTGAGCGTTCACGGGTTAATGGGTGTTTTTGAAAAGTTTTGTATTGTCTTTTGATGTATTTTTATTTAAATAGTTTACTTCTTTTGCTTTTAATTTCTAAATTTAATTTTATTGTATATATGTTTCAAAACTTGAGAATTTAAAAATGATACATTGTATTAACTTGCCATATGCAGTATGAAAAACACGTTGGGCAAAGAGTTCGAGATGCACAATGGAGTGCCCCACGGAAGCTGTCTCTAAGCGATGACTAAGGACTGATGACTAAGGACTGATGAACGAAGAATGAAGAACAAAGAACGAAGAATGAAGAACGAAGAATGAAGAATGAGAAATGAAGAATGAAGAGCGAAGACTGAAGAATGAAGAGCGAAGACTGAAGAATGAAGAACGAAGAATGAATAATGAAGAGAAAAGAATAACAAAAAGAAACACAAGACAAGAGTAAGGTGACAAGCAGATCAGAGGAGCAAAAGAAGACGACAACAGACAGGATCCGGTGGTAAACAGACTCCCAGAGCCAACACGGGCTAATGCGAACTAACTCCAGTGGAATAGAAGTGTGGTAGACGACAAAACCAAGATCAAAAGATCCCACAATGAGCGCCTCGAAGATAGAGGTACTTCATTCTCTTACTTTATTTCTTTTTCACCCTCTTTTTCTCTAACTATATCTCTCTTTTTTCTCTCTTAGGGTACCTTTTACCTGTTACCAACGAACGAAAACATTGTTTATATTAATTTAAAGATTTTTTAACAACTGCATGTTATACAATAAACAAAAAAATTGCTATTCATTACGTTATTTTCACCATAAGTAGCTAAAATAATAATAAATAAAAACTCTCAATTAAAATTTCTACCATAAGATGAATTATACCTGTATAAATGGCTTATTAAATGGGATTGACTCCTCAAACACTTCTGAGCAGTATTTTCAGGGGGTAAATCGGGAAAAAGAGGCACTTTTCAGAACCTCACTCGTTGAATATTTCATTGTTATTATAATAATTTTAAATATGTTTCTATATTCTAAGAAACTTTTATTCGTCACTAATTAGTGCGTAAATGAGTGGTTAGGGATTTATAAAGGTTTCTTTTAAAATTGGAGGCACACATGATCACGAAAATAGCGTTAGATCTACGCTCTGATTTTAGCTGATGTAACTGTCCGAACAACTATCATTAACACCGTCGTCAGGTTCTTTAGTTATTTAAATCAGTTTTATAAAGAAAGATAAAGAAAGATAAGGAAAGATAAAGAAAGATAAAGAAACTCTAGTTTATTGATAGAAACGTTTGAATGCAAACCAGTGGCGTCAAATTCAAATATATACTACTGTGAAACATCTTGAAATCTACCAAAGGGTAGAACATTTATATTGATTGTAAAACTATAGTTTGTTTAATGGGTTCTCACAGTATTGACTGAATTTAAATTAAAATCACAACTAAATAAAACCGTGTTCTAATGTTTCCATATTAACAAACACTAATTCTATATATGAAAGTTAATTAAGTTATCGGTTGCGTGAAGCTGCCGTCTATAGAGAACAAAACCTCTCTATTCAGCTCCAATATACTTGATGAGGAATATGACATGTGCGTGTTCACTAAGACTAATTGGCTACAGGATAATGACGTCATAGTTGTCCGGATTGAGGACTTCAACTACTGTAACACAGACGTTCTGCACAATGTGATATGGGCGTAGGGATAAAGTAGTAGGATAAGTCAATTAATTATATTAGCTACTAAATTAATTTGTATCCGGTAAAAAATCTTCTTTTGAACTTCTGAATATAATTAACCTTTGAAATCACATATATTTACAGCAATACCATATTATTCAAGAAGTCTCTGTTTCTGTAACAACTTTTTTTCAAAAATTTATTTGGTCTTTTGTCAACTTTGACCAACAACTCTAATCATAAAATACTAGCAGGGAATTTAAACACGTTTAGTTGAACTATTGAACAGGGCGTAAATCGGAAAGCTTTTCCAAATTGGAGGCACCTTTCAGAACTTCACTCGTCGAATACTTCGTTGTTATTTGAACAATTTTATATATTTTGACTTTCTTAGAAACTTTAATTCTTCACAAAGTATTGGGTAAATGAATGATTAAGGATTTATGAATGTTTCTTTTAAAATTAGAGGTACACATGATCACAAAATAGGGTTAGATTTACGCTCTGCTATTGAAATATTGAAATGTACAGTATTCACTATCTTACATATATTGTATTTATGATAATAAACTCGATTTTTCCAGAACAATAAATAATCTTACTATTTTAAGCTCAAATTTTTAATCTTTCATGTCTGACCATTGCCCTTAATCTATTTTCAATATTTCCTAGCTTTCCATTAATGTTAAGATAATTCAGTATTGATTAGTCAACGATATTGGTAATTTCATAACACAAAACAAACTTAATCAATGTTTTATTGACCTCAATATATAGGAAATTATAGCACATTATAATGCAACACTGGTTTATACCTTTAATAAACATGTTTTACACAAGATAATATAACACAAACAATGTCACCATGTTATAACAGCAACCTAAAATTACTTGAAGAAAAGAAAACTAGAACTGAACGTAAATTTGTCTAGAATTGTTTATGCATTTGATATTTCAGTATAGTGTATTCAACACGTATGTTGGTGAAACAAATTTTTAACTGAACCCACACTTAAGTTATATTTCTATGTGTTTTTGAAAGTGATAAGAACTTTCCATGGGAAAGATTAACCGTTGATAACATGTAGTAAGTAAATTAAACTAACTTCCTTAAAAAGCCTACGGACTATAGTCTCTCATATTTCATTTACTTTGATTTCACGTTAATAGCATTTTTTACTTCAATTCAGTTTGGATTTTGCATTCAGTCTCGGTTTTAAACTCATTTTATTTTTTTTCTACGAGGGCTGAAAATAATAATTACGTATTTAAATTTCCTTATAAGTTATATGTTCACTTTCTGAAAATCTTCCACAATCTGAATTTTTCTTCCAGAAATTAGAAAACAAACCTTTAAGTCTACAAATAAATATAAGCGACAGTGATTGCATTCAATGTTCAGTTTGGATTGATTTTGAGTGATATGTGAACTTGAGCACTGTTGCTACGTTTATTTTGATTCATACCACATATAGTTTAAGCATAAAATGTCTTTTTTTCAATATTGAAAAAATATGAAAATATTTGACTGTTTTTAAAATTAGTTTACAAAAACTATTATAATTATTTTAGAGCAACCAAAAATACACGACACTCTACCCTCAACATGTATGCAACGAAACAAAATACATGTAGCAGGAATGCTTCAACTCATATCATCTAGATTGACCATCAAACGCAACTAATGTTTATTTGTATTTATGCAGCTTAAATGAACGTGATCGTCTTTCATTTTATTTAAAACTACAAAAACAGTAAAAAGTTTCCAAATATTTACTGGTAATTCGTTTTTATTATCATCCAGCCTACCAAAGAATTTAAATTCAACATCGATTTTTGCTCTTGGTGCTACAAGGGTAAATATACTGGCACTAACTTTGAATGCGACATCAATCTAAATCAATCTAGATCGAAACAGATTGAACAGCAAACACAACCACTGATCACCGTTTCAAACTGACGTCGAACGGAAACCAACTTCTCAATCTGTCAAATGATATAACTAAGGCAGTTGTAGACGTTGTGCCGTTATGGTATAGTAATAATAAACCTTTCAAGTTTGTTGTAGGCCTAGGTATTAATGAAATAGATTTTTTTTAAAAAAAAAAGTCTAGCCTATGGGAAAATATTTACAAGCTATATTTTTTTGTTTGTCAAAATTCCTTCAATTATAAATCAGGTTTACTTTTGCATCTGGACAGTGTGCCAAAATTTGTTTATTTTTGAGTTTTTGTTGCAAAAATTTAAAGCAGTTTTTAGATTTTAAGTTTAAAATGAATTAAATTTCTAAAAAAGACTAATTTCTTGCACACTGCAAATCAGGGTGTTGCTTCAGCTGCCAATGTTGAATTGTTGATTCAGTGTTTATTTTTTAAAAATTTATTTTTGGGACTCTGATTGTGGACTTGTGGAGTTGGCACTTCGTAATATTCCAGGGTTAATCTTTCCAATGTGCATACAATTTTGCCTTTTTTTAATAGTTTTTTTTTAGCAAAAATATCATTCATTAAAGTTTTAATATGATGAAATATGTCTATTAATGATTAATCTATAAATTATTGAAATCGATGCAATATTAAACTTTAAAGTTTAAAGTAATTACAAAAATATATATATATGGCAAATCCTACATCAGTACGTCTGGTTACTGCTATATGTATAACGGGGTGAAAGTTACGAAACGCAGGGTGATGAAAACCATGTTTTTTTTATCCTCCCAAGATTTTTTTCGGCCTCTTTCAACCAAAAAATTAGCCCGAAGTGGCCTTTTTCTGCAATAAAAGCTTAAAAATGAACGTCCTCTTTAAAATGAAAAATTATTTTTCATCACCCTGACGAAGCGTTACACATTCCCGTGCATCAACAGCATATTTGAAGTTTATGATCTTGGCAACAAAAGTTGGATTTAAATACAAATGTAATTTCACAATTTATTAAATAATAATAATAATTTACAAAATAATTGGAATATAATGATAAATCAACCTAAAATTATTTAAATAAATATTCGCCAAGTAAAACAAAACAAGATTGGAGAAACATTAATCAACTGATGAGTAATGATTGAGGTTGGTTGACTGATTCAGTTTGAAATGTTGGAACATTAGGAACTCGTCGTGGTAAAGTGGCATGTTTTTGGTTCCCAATTTTGACGAGAAAATACAGAAACACCTAACTTTACCTAACCCAACCTATATAAAAAAGAGGGCATATAAAAAATCCAAAAACAAATTATAAAACCTTTAATAATAAAATACTAAAATTTGGTTGATTTTAACGAAGACTTCTAAAATTTGATTGGTTTCAACAAGGTCTGCCAGTCTTCTGTCAGGGTTATTGTAAGCATAAATCAGTATTTAAGCCAATTTTAACATTATCCTGACCCAACAAACAAAACCTAACCTAACTTTGCTCTTCAAATGGTTTTCCGTGGCGAAAGACACCGGGCTTAGCTTAGGTGAGAAACCTGTTATGATTGGTTCATTTCAAGAAGTCTTCTGGCATGCCAGAGAGAAAATAATAGCAGACGTACGATTTCGATTTGCGATATATAATATGTTATTATTATATTTAATATTGCATTTATTTCAATAATTGTTTTTGAATCACTGTTCATCTATATTACAACATTTTGCAAAGCTATTTTGGTAAACAAATTCCTATTTAAAAACAAATTGTGTGTTACTGTTCGTAACTTTGACCTATAACGGTTGTGACGTCATATTTTAAAACAAGACTTGGGCTAAATTTGCTCCTCAAATAGTGTTTTTAGCCACTGAAAATCACTTGAGGAGCAAAGTCAGGTTAGGTTTTGTTTGGTGGGTCACGATAATGCTAAAATTTACTTAAAAACTGGTTTATATAGCCTAAATTTTATTTGAAAATGACGTCAGCAGGGGGTGACGTCACCCAGGCATGACGTCATAACTGAAAAGGGTTTTATATTACATAAATTTTTGTACAATTTTGTGCATATTGGTATTATATATTTTAATTACAATTTTTATGAATAGATTAAAATGTTTTTATTTTTTTCAGGCGAAGAACGTGGTGGAAAAGATAACAAAACAACTCGAATCAAAATGTAGGAATTAAAATTTTAAGAATCGATACAATGCAATTTGATAAAGCAAAAGATTCTTAAAATATTAATTAAAAAAGATAAAAATATTCATAACTATGGAAGATCTAATACAAAGGTTTGGTCCACCTTTTTTGATGCTACTCATCACATTGGTAGTTCTCGGTGCAGCATATTTGCACCATGTGTACAACTATTGGAAGGTCAGAGGAGTTCCTGGACCGGCACCCATCTGGTTTCTCGGCAACATGTATCCGAGGATCCGTGCCACCCTGTCGATGGCGGAATACGATCGGATGTTGTACGAAAAACACGGAGGTAAAAAATATTGCGGAATCTTCGAGTACCTTCGGCCGGCGTTGGTCGTTGGTGATTTGGAATTGCTGAAGCGCATAATGATCAAAGATTTCGACCACTTCACCGATCGAAGTATGGTCACCTTCAACGAGCCTGTCATGGACAAAATGCTCCTCGGCCTAAAGGGGTCCGTGTGGAAGGCCGTGCGTTCGGTCATGACTCCGACCTTCAGCTCTGGCAAGATAAAGCAAACTTTGTCGCTCGTCAAGGACTGTTCTGTTAATCTGAAAAAATTCTTCACAACTGAAATAGAGAAAGGACATTGCATTTTTGAAATGAAGGAGGTCTACGGCAAATTTACGATGGATACGATAGCGAGCATTGCGTTTGGTGTCAGCAGCGATTCCTTGAATGACGCACAGGACGAGTTTTCGGCTGCTGCGGCACGGTTCTTCACTCCAAAAAGCAAACAGAAAAAGCCGATAGTTTTTCTTCAGTTTGTATTGTCTAAGATTGCCAAGTTTTTTGGAATTCATGTTTTTGATCGCACACCAATACAATTTTTCACCAAAGTTGTGTCTGACACTATAAAATACAGATTAGAAAATAATGTCAGAAGAAATGACTTTCTGCAATTATTACTTGATGCAAGTATCCAAGAACAAACTAATAATAATAAAACTAATTCAAACGATAAAAGAAAAACGGGCGACACAATCCTCACCGAGCTGATCATCACATCTCAATGCGTACTTTTCTACATAGCCGGCTATGACACGACAGCCACAACCCTGAGTTTTGTGTCATTTTGCCTCGCCCTCAATCCTGATATTCAACAAACATTGCTCGAAGAAATAGACGATGTTTTAGAAAAGTTCGACGGAGAGATCAACTACGAGTCCATTCAAGAGATGACGTACTTGGATATGGTGTTCACCGAAACTCTCAGACTTTATCCACCGGCTCCTAGAGTAGATCGTCGATGCACGAAAGATTTCATAGTTCCAAATTCTGATTTCATCATAGCTAAAGATACAAAAATTATCATTCCAATCTACAGTATTCATCGAGATTCTGATCTCTACCCAGAACCGGAGAAATTTGACCCCGAACGGTTTTCTGCACAAAACAAGCAACGTCGACCTCAAAATGCATACATGCCGTTCGGTAGTGGACCGAGAAACTGTATCGGAGGAAGGTTTGCCTTGATGGAGGCGAAAATTGCGATGGTTTATATTTTGCAGGACTTTGCGTTTATTCCCAGCAAGAAAACCAAAGTTCCGATCACCATTGAGAAAAAAAGCGGCCTGCTCAAGTCGGTGAACGGAGTGTGGGTGAGACTGGCGAAACGAGTTTGTGATTACCAATGAAATTGTTGAGCTTGATTATATTTTCATTCAAATAGTAATAATAATGTTATTATTATTATCATGAAAATAATAATATTGTTGTTACTGTAATAATATTATCATTATTGTTGTAATAATGTTGTCACAATAAAAATAATAAGAATAGTTGAGCAAAATTATTACACTTTTGTTCATAATAATAATAATAATAAAAATAATAGTATTACTATTATAATATGAAGGTTTGATTGTGATAATTTTTCAAGTTCTATTTGAATCGTGTGATTGATATAATTTTTTCTGTTGAATTTTACAAACTGTTACGGCCGTTTAATTTTTTGTATTCTTGCATAAAAAATGAGAAAATCGTGAAATCTTTTCTTTCGAGCCTCCCAAAATATTTGAGTTTGTATTTTTATATTTTTATTTTTTTATTGAATGTATTTATAATTTTTAATTTGCACTTTATTATGCTTCTAAAATGATTAGTATTTAGTAAAAGTTTTTATTTATAATTTCAGTTCCTATTTCTAGTCATTGAATGTGATACATTTTTCTAATATTATTATATGCTGTAAGGTAAAGCATCAAATCCCGTACAATTGTTCAATCCCAAACACTCTGGCGTAAAAATTAAAATATTTCGAGGTAGTTTACTTAAAATATTGTTATGCATACAGAATATTCATATTTAAGCTTACCTCACTCAGAGTTTGTCTGTATACTGAAAGAGCTATTTATTTATTTGGTAGTGTTCGGAATTGAATACCTGTTTGGAATTCGATACTTTACCATACATATATAAATGACATTTTATGATGGAAGCAACATACAAAATAATAATTGTTTTCTCATCATTTGCCAAAACTAATCCAAATGTTTTTATTAAATATAAATTATTTAAACACTGAATAATTTCATTTGAAGTTATAAATAAATATTAAAAATTTTAGTCATATTCAAAAACATATTTTGCTTTTGCATATGGTTTGACAATACCACAATTGAGGTAATCCACATTCAAATAACATAGAGCTTATTACACTTTTGTTCATAATAATAATAATAATATTTTTATAATAATAATAAAAATAATAGTATTACTATTATAATATGAAGGTTTGATTGTGATAATTTTTCAAGTTCTATTTGA